>JANFOE010003076.1:0-67245 GCA_025667525.1 Glebionis coronaria | reverse complement strand
TTCTATCCCTTTTCAAATTTGAGAGAACATTGCTTGCTTTGTGTTTCAGAATGACCTTGCAATCCTTTTGTACTCTGAGAAGAATCTCCAAACCCCATATCTGATCTGAAATGGTCAAATGTGGATTTTCCATACATCTATCTTCCCAAGCATGGTACATCTGAACAACTTCTGGCATGTCAAAATCAACCTGCAATTTCAACTCATTCAACTTATCTTTTGCCAACTCATCACCATACTCAAGTCTTTCTGGTTGTTCTATGATCATTACACTTGAGTCTGAACTGGCTTCATCACTTCCTTCTTGCTCTTCTGAAGTGACAACAAAAGGTGATTCACCCACCTTTTTTCTTTCTTGTTCCACAATTTGTGCAGCCAACCTTCTATCAAACTCAATTTGTGCTGCATTCTTTGGAACAACTTCTTCTACCATAATACCCTTACCTTTATCTAATGGATCAACTGTTGGTAAGGTAGATGGTAATACCTGTGAAGAAACATCTTTATTGATGGATGATGACTGGAATACATCAGCCTCATCTGTAGGTCTGTCAACGGCCAATTTTGCTTTGTCAGCGCCCAAGTTACTCATGTCAGCGTTCAAATCTGTCTTGTCAACGCCTAAAGTACCTGTCTCAGCGCCTCTTGTAATTTCCTCCAACATTGCTGTAAATGACAAATTTAAGTTTGTAGGAGAGACTAGAGACGTATCAAAACCTGTCTGTTTCTTCAAACTTGTTAGGGCCTCAGCAACACCCAAATATTCACCATCATGGGAGCCCTTATCACTCACATTTATTTGTTCATCCTCCCCTTTGGAAGATTCATCCATCCCTCTCCTTGTGCTAGCATTCTCCAAGATAACAATCCTCTCCCTCAATTGCTTGAGTTCAAGGCCTTGTGTACTGACAATATGTACCAAGTCTGCATTTTGCTTTTGCAAACTTATGCAGACAGCCGTCAATTCCATCAATGTCATTGGTTCCAATCTGCCCTCTTCTAAAATGGGTATTTGACCTCCCAAGTTAGATTCATTGGGCATAGATGAGGTTTTAATTATGGTAGGACTGTCTTGGCCAGCTTCTAAGCCAGAACCAACAGTCCCAGCCTCATCCATAACACCAACCACACTTGTGGTGGTGGTTCTCTCTGCTACATGGCTAGGACCACTAGAGGAGAACACTCCAGTAGTCCTTTGGCATTTTTGCAACCTATATTGTGTTGGGGGAGAAGATGATGTGGATGGGGTGGATGTGGGTTGGTTAAGGGGTGTTTGGGTCTGTGAAGGATTTGTGTCAACGTTTGGAATAGGCATGTCAACGCTAACATTTAATGTGTCAGCGTTGAAAGGTTCTTGGTCAAGTTGCATGTGTTGTGGTGAAGGTAAAGGTTCAGATATTGGGTCAATTTGGGGTTGTGGGTCTGGTTGGGGTTGAGTTGCTTCAATGACAGCAATCATAGCTGGGGTTAGGGGTAGGTCACGGTGTGGGGGTGAGTTCATCTTCATAAAAATTGCTTTCTTTTGCACAGGGATCTCATAAAAATCATCATGATCCCTTGTGTAGTAATTTTGCACCTCAAAAACCATTTGTAAAAATCTGGGATAAGCTAAAGTCATTTTGTTCCCTTTATTTTTACACATGCCCTCAAAAATCATTTTGGAATAATTAAACTTTTCCCCAGTAGCAATGCACACAATAGCACTAGAAATAGATCTATTGATCTCATTGTGTGCAGTACACTTGGGACTCAAACATTGTAAGAGGACATGTATTAGGTACTTCCAGGCTGGGGGAAACTCCTGTTTATGATATTTATTTAAAGTTCCTTCAGCAGGAAAAGGATAACCCAAAGCCCTTAGTCCTTGTTTTATTTCATTTATGGGGAGGGTGGTTATACCATCTGCATCATCAAGATGCAAAGCTTGGCGTACCAAAGCTTCAGTAACCACCCATGTGCGCCCATGAACAATAGATGATAATATAGTCACTCTATTAACTGTTGAGGAACTTACAATGTTCCAAAACTATTTAATATGTGTGAAAGGAATGAGTGGAGCATGAGAAAGAGCATACCTAATGGGGGATGCATTCAAATATGCCACCATTTGTGTGTATTGGGGAAACAGAGTATCATCAGCTTCAAGATATGCTACCATGTTGTGTTGACTCCTAAACCCCAATTCCAAATCACTTGGTTTAAATTTTGGTGCCATTGTTGAAAGCTGTTTGAATGATAGATAAAGATGAAGTTATAGGAGAAAATTATGTTAGACAAGAATGATAGGTACCCTGTTTAAAATAGGAGCCAAATATATAGGAGAGAAAAATGCATGTGATTGGCCCAAAAATAGGCAAGTATTTTCAAAATGCAATCATGAAAATATTGAAAAGAAATAAGTTTATCTCATGCATTAAATGAAAGTTATCTGCTCCCAAAATTACGGCCCAAAAATATGTCAAAAAGTAACAACTGGGTAGGTCCCATTGAGTGTCAACGGTCAAAAATAACTTATCAACTCCCAACGGCTATATTCTTGTCAACGTTTGCCAAAGCCATGTCAGCGTCTAAATTGGTCACAACAACGCTTGGAAAAATACTTGTCAGCGTCCAAAAATAAAAATTTATAAAAATGAAAAATGACCTTAACAAAGTAATTTATCCTAGAGAAGATAACCTATAAGTTGATAATTATTATAGGGCGGCAAGCACTGTCCAGTTATGCACACTTGTTTATGCAAGATAGACATAACAGTCCTCTAGAGTCCCTTGCTAACTAAAACTCTTAACAACTAAGTTACCTCATAAAATTCCTTGTTACTCCTAGGTAAAACCCATGATAAAATCATTCCCAAGTCTCCCAACAGACCACAACCAATTCTAGGCCAAAAATGTCTTGGCAGCATGCATAGTATATCAACTTTGCATGCTATAGTGCCTCATGATTTAGTAAAACTAACTCATACTCACCTGTGTACACAATCTAGAATTATGATAAGAGTATCATAAGGATACCCAAAAGTCCTAAAGGTTCCTAAAACCTCCCCTTAAACTGTGATACAAATATTGCCAAAAATATGCATGAACATAAAAAATTTATGTCAAGACAGGAATAGAAAATTCCAACCATCATCCATAAATAAAAACATGCTCAAACAAGTCTACAATGATCCATAAGCAACTCTGTATCCAATGGTATAATGCTAACACCTCTTGCACATTTAGATTGAAAACCACAAAACTAACATTGTTGCTGACAACGCCCCGATAACACTTGTCAGCGTTAAAGAAACATTTGTCAGCGTTAGACAAATATATTGCTGACAACGTCACAATAACACTTATCAGCGTTAAAGTAACCTTTGTCAGTGTTAGAAAAATAGAGTGGAAACTCTAAATCCTCAAAAAGACCAATAACAATGCATTATCCTGTACATACTTTTACAAAAAGACTCCAAAACACATATTATGTGAGATTGATCATTCCAATACTTGTTACCAAGTATTGAAACCTTCCAGCATCAAAAGGTTTAGTTAGTAAATCTGACACATTTTCTTCTGTGTCAACCCTATCTGGTTGTATTAAACCCTTTTCAAAACAATCTCTTATAAAATGGTGTCTAATTTCTATGTGTTTAGTTTTAGAATGATGTACATGATTCTTAATAATGCATAAGGTGCTGTTATTGTCAACAAATATCTTGGTATGCATGAAATTATACCCATAGTCCAACAGCTGGTTCTGAATCCATAAAACTTGTCCACAACAAGCAGCTACAGCCACATACTCTGCTTCAGTTGTAGAATTAGCCACCACTGTTTGTTTCTTGCATTGCCAAGATATCAACCTACTCCCAAGAAACTGACATCCACCAGTTGTGGATTTCCTATCAAACTTATCACCTCCATAGTCACTGTCTGAATATGCAATAAGCTCCAAAGGTGAATCCTTTGGGTACCACAAGCCAAGACTAGGATAACATCTTAGGTACCTAAAGATTCTCTAGACAGCATAAAGGTGACATTCTTTGGGAGTCACTTGATGACGTGCACAAGCACACACATCAAACATGATGTCAGGTCTGGAGGCTGTGAGATACAGCAATGAACCAATCATTGATCTATAGTGCCTGACATCAACATCTTTCCCATCTCCAATCTTTCCCTAAGGGTGTTCTCTATCCATAGGAGTAGTAGCCCTCGTTTCATGTGGAGAAAAGCCAAACTTCTTCAAGATCTCTGCTACATACTTATCCTGGGAGATGAAGATACCATCTTCTTTCTGCTGAACTTGTAACCCTAGAAAGAAGTTCATCTCCCCCATTGCACTCATCTTGAATTTGTCTGTCATGAGTTTGGAGAAATCCTTACTCATCTTTGGATTTGTAGATCCAAAATGATACCATCTCCATAAACCTGAACAAGAAAGACATCCTTACCAGCCTTCTTGGTAAATAATGTCTGGTCTATGGTCCCCCTTTTGAATCCATTGTCCACCAAATAAGTAGACAAATTACCATACCATGCTCTTGGGGCTTGATGAAGTCCATACATAGCCTTCTTGACTCTATACACCTTGTCTGGATTCTCTGGATCTTCAAAACCAGGAGGCTGCATGACATACACATCCTCAACAATTGTACCATAGAGGAAGGCACTCTTGGCATCCATTTGATAGACAATGAAGCCCATGCAAGATGCATAGGCTAGACAGATCCTCATAGCTTCAATCCTTGCAACTGGTGCAAAGACCTCCTGATAGTCTATCCCTTCCTCTTGTGTATATCCCTGAGCCACTAATATTGCCTTGTTTCTGACCACAATACCTCTTTCATATCTCTTGTTTCTTAGAACCCATCTTGTCCCTATAGGTCTGACATATCTGGGACAATCAACCAGCTCCCAAACATCCTGAATTGCAAATTGGTGAATCTCATCCTGCATTGCTTCCACCCAACTTGGTTCTTTGAGAGCATCAAAGATCTTCTTGGGTTCCTGTTGTGACAGAAAACAGGCAAATAAACATGCTTGCACAAGAGGGGTATCAACCTTCTTGTGAATATTGGCAATAAATCCACCAAGACCTTGATGAGATCTTATAGTCTAAACAGGAGTCATAATATCACCAATGATTTGAGAAGTATGGTGATTCTTCATAGTAGAAGTGAGAACTCCTCCTTCAAAAAGTCTGGTGTCTTCAATCTCATTATCCATGTTGCCAATATCTTCTTCTTCAGACTCTCTTTCATCAATATGAGGATGAACCTCTTCATATAAATTAGAAGGTTCACCCTATTCAAAAGTAGAAGAGAAAAGATGCGCAAAAGTGTTGTCAACGCCTGAACCTTGGTTGTCAGCGTTTGGGCTAACAACGCTTGAAATGTTGTTGTCAACGTTTGAGCCATCAACGTCTGAAGTTGTCCTGTCAGCGCTAGATTTGCCTTTGTCAGAGCCTGAAGGACCATGCATGTTGTTATCTGGTGGTACTTGGGGACCACCATTATCCTTTCTAGCAGCAGCAGTAGCAGCAAAAGCATCTGTCCATATGGGAATTGTGACATACTCTAGTATAGGAGATGACTTTTCTGCTTGTGATCCAACCTCTTCATTAACCTGTGTACCTGAAACATCAACAACTTGTTCTTCCACAACATTTGAAGTTACCTTTACAATGTCTGGATTAGTGACAGGCATATAATTTAAAGTCCTAGATAGAGGTTCCAAGTCAAACAACCAATTTGGACCACTTTCAGGATCACTAGGTTTACTCTCTAAAAACCTAACATGTACTCTCTCAAGAATACGTTTTTCCTTCTTAAGGTAAACCCTATATCCCTTCCTCTGTACAGAATAACCCATGAAATAGCCTTCATCACCTTTTGCACTAAATTTACCTAAGGCGTCACTAGTATCAAGTACAACTACATGAAAACCAAAAGGTCTAAGAAAACCAATATTAGGTTTTCTTCCCCAAAGTAATTCATTAGGTATTTTGTTCTGTATCTTGTTGACCAATGCTCTATTTTGAACATAGCATGCTGTATTCACAGCCTCAGCCCAAAAAGCTATGGGGAAATGAGCATCAGCCAACATAGTTCTGGCTGCTTCAATTAGGGTTCTATTCTTTCTTTCTGCAACCCTATTTTGCTGTGGGGTTCTGGAAACACTAAACTGCCTAGTAATACCTTTCCTGGCACAAAAATCATCTAAAACTTTATTCCTAAATTCACCACCATTATCATTCTTAAGCATTTTAACTCCATTATCTGTTTTCTTCTCAATCTGAGTAATGAAATCAATTAAAATGTCAGCAGTATCACTTTTCTTAGCTAAAAAGAAAGTCCAAGTAAACCTAGAAAAGTCATCTGTGATGACAAAGCAGTATGATTTACCATTCAAACTCTCTATATTGGTTGGACCAAATAGGTCCATATGAAGCAAGTGAAGTGGTATAGTACTAGAGTGCACCGATTTAGACTTGAATGAGACCTTGTGCTGCTTGCCTTTAAGACATGCAACACAAGAGTGGTCATTGTGGAAAGCCTTTTCAGGCAAGCCATCAACCAAGCCAAGTCTCACAAGCCTGTTTATATTCTTAAAGTTTATGTGCCCTAGTCTCCTGTGCCATAGATTACTCTCATCTACTGAAGCTTTAGCATAAAAACATGACATATTGTTATTCATCCTAATCCCATTCAGATTCACATTATATATGTCTCTATGTCTAGGTGTTCTATAGTCAATATATTTCTCATCTGGGATCTTATAATCCTTGCTTAACACCAAACATTCAGTATCAGTAAAAATAACTTTATTTTTGTTATCACAAACTTGTAATACACTAAAAAGATTGTAATCAAGTTCCTTTGCCAAAAATACGTTTTCAAAACGCAAGTTCTTGGTGAGAAGTGTTCCTTTGCCTGTGATAGTACCATATCCTCCTCCAAAGTAAACCTTATCACCATCCTTAATGGGAGTGAAGTTAGTTAAATAATCTTCCTTCCCTGTCATGTGCCTTGAGCATCCACTGTCCCAATATCCATAATCATTGACCTGTTTTTGAATGCCCTGCACATAAAGAAAACAAGTTAGTTTTCTTTAGGAACCCAAGCCTTAGCAGACTTGGATTCATCTGGTTGTTCAACAAGAACAAACTTAGTTCTCATAATAACCCCTTGTTCATCCCTCTTTGGATGAAATACCTAGTTAACCCCAATAGATTTTGTAATGACCTTTGAAATGTAATTAAATCTGTTGCAGGTCATTGAAATCCCATTATCATTAGGGTTTTGATCTTTCTTAGGTCTCCATGTCAAGATTGAAGAAGCTTTAGACCCCTTACCTGTGGTTTCAAATATTTAGGTCTGGTCACGTTTCTGTCAGCGTTGGATTTGGTCTTGTCAACGCTGCAATTACCCTTATCAGCGTTGAACCTAGGGTTTGCTACAGAAACCCATTGCCTATTAGACCAAGTATTTGTCTTTTGAAATGGTCTTTGTCCATGAGTGTTAGACCCTCTAGTGAAGAATGGGGCAGGTCTAACAACTTGTGGACTTTGCTGCACACAAGGTTTGGGTCTGACAACGTTTGACTTTCTAACAGCGTTGACCTTGGAAGCGTTGACACACTTATATGCTAAATGTGAAAAGCTACCACAAGTGTAACAGGCTTTTCTAGAAACAACCCTAGGTCTAGAAGAGAAGAAGCCTGTTCCATCATTACTAACTTGGCTTTTAGGTGACCTAGTATTCCTATACATTTCTGCATACTTGACACTAGGTTTTCTAACAGTGTTTGAGCCAAGGTCAACAGCCTTACCAGTGATTGGGTTTGTTACCTTAATAGGGGTTGACTCATTAGGACTTTCACATAACAAGCCACCCTTAACAAATAAGGTAGGGTTGGATTTCTTCCATTCATTCAAGTCAGTCAACTTCTGTTGATATTCTTCAACTGGGGTAATGACTCTTGGTGGAGGAATGAATTCTTCCTCTTGGAGTTCTGGTAAACCAGTCCAAGATAGGTCCTTTTGTTGGACACCATATAAGTCACCAGCTGGTGGTGGAACCACAGAGTAGTCTTTCATTCCAATCCCAGTCATGTCCTTAGGATCCCTTTGTTTATTAACACATTCTCCTAGGGTTTGTGTGGCCATATCAAATCTCTGAATTTTAAGGCCAACATTATCTTTATTCTTAATGGCCTCATCTAACTTAGCCTGTAACTCATCATTAACCCTTTCCATGATGCTCCTAATATCATTACTTGCATTCAACTCATGTTTTAAGATATTTATTTTATCTTTTAAATCAAATTCCATTTTCTTGTATTCAGAAACTGTCTTCTCAGTTTGAGTGAGAGCTAATTGATAGTTAGACAGTTTGCATCTCTCAGTACTCATATCATCTAATAATCTTAACACCTCTTTGTTAAGTTTCTCAGTATTTAACCTACAACCCTTACTACAAAAAGCATCATCGTATACCTCATTATCTGATGAAGAGGAGGAGTGTGCTATGAAAGCATATTGAGCATGCTCTTTTTCTTCAATCTCAGCAACCAAAGCTTTATCCTCTTCCACATCCTTAGCCAAATAGCTCCAATCCCATCCCATACCATCAATTTCTTGAACTACAACCATGGCCTTAGGATCCTGAGCCTTAACAATTTGGCTTGAGGGTTTGCCAGCATCAGATCTTCTAGGAGATCTGCATTCCCTCATGAAGTGCCCCATACGATGACAATTGTAGCATTCAACCTTGGATTTATCAAATCCAACAGTGTCCTTTGTACTGAAGGTCATCTTCTTCTTAAACCTTCTATTCCACCTGTTTGCTCTTATACTAGCAAGAGCCATGTTCCACAATATCTAGATCCAAACCAGCAGGTTTAACTCTTGGTGAGTCACTTTTGTATGTGTCAGCGTCTGAATAGGAGTCGTTGACAGGACATGTTCCAGCGTTGACACATGATGATCCAGTAACTGGATGCATGTATGAGTCCTTCTGATTAAATTGACCTTCACTATGTGAGAAGAAGGCCATATTACTGTTGGTAGACTTGCTTCCATGCTCCAAAATAGTTTCATTCTCCAACAGCCTCAGTTTGTTGTAGATATCATCAAAAGTAGAACTTTTATGAGTGTTGTTGGCAAGTATAGATCTTGCCTCAATCTTCCACGCCTCACCAAGACTTTTAAGAAAAGTGGCATTAATGTCAACATCACCAAGTTGTGTCCCCATGAAGGACAATTTGCTTGTAATGTCAAGTAATCTGATTCTCACACTGCTGAGCTTCTCATTAGGTTGAGCCTTGAAGACAACATAATCTTGCATGAGTTGCTTCTTCTTCTCTTCCTTAGTATCATCATTACCACCATATGCAACTTCAAGAGCTGCCCAAAGGTCCTTAGCAGATTCATAACCTCTGTATTTATGCTGGTTCTCTTGTCCCAAAGAGAGTTTTAGAATATTTAGGGTTTTCATATCAACCCTTTTCTTTGCTATGTCTTTAGCAGACACAGCTCTACCATCATCAGGTTTTTCTTTCTTATCTGTTTCTGAACATCCAGCAACAGCTGTTCTTGCAGCAACGACATTAGCAATCTTTTGAGCTTTATTGAATGTGTTTCCATATTCAATAATCTCCCAGAGTGTGTAGTCATAGATCCCAAGATATTGGTCAAAGTTGAATTTCCACAATTCAAAGTTGGTTGCATCAAGCATGGGAATCTTGATGTTTGGTAAAGGTGAGGAGGAGGAGGTTACTTATGGATTTGACATGATGTTTTTAGGGTTTTTGTGAAAATTAGAGTTTTGGTGGTTTTAGGGTTCTTGTGTTCTTTAAGATCAAAAGTTCCTCAACAAGCTCTGATACCACTTGTTGATCCCAAACTTATATCGATTTAGCTTTATGTATACGAGATTAGATCAAGTAATACACTTAGAGAAACCTTTGTATATGTATATGACAATCTAAGTGTTATGCGGAATTAACACTTAAACAAGAACACACAAGATGTAAACAAACTTTCACTTTGATTAATGATATCAAACTTTCTTACAATGAAAGTGTTTAACGTATGAAAACTTATATTGAACATTAACCTAAAGGTCTTCTTTTATAGACATAAGAAGCCTTGTACAATAATCTACGTATCAACTATTCTAGGTAAAGATAAATATAGAAAATACATTGTTGTTCCTATCTTTGCTAGAAGTAATCTAGAACATAATAAACGCGTAGATCATATCCTTCCATCAGTGGTTGTCTTCAATGTGTCAACGCTTGACTTCTTCTTGTCAACGCTTGATCTGTCAGCGTTTGTTTTCTTCCTATCAACGCTTGTTTTACTCTTGTCAGCGCTCAAGTAGACTGGCTATAATTTATTCCCAACATATTTATCTCTCTAAATATACTCTAAATCTTGTGTTATGGATTGAAGGGGGATTAACATTTGGTATCAGAGCATATAGTGGATAGGTGATCGAAGATTCGTGGTTGTGTTCTTATTGATTTTGTGAGGTATTTGATCCATAATCCTTGATCAATTTTTTTTTTGTGTTTTTCATGGTTTATTCTTGATACAAATCATCTACATAGTTGTGGTAGATATCTGGTATTGTTACTTTGGCTAAAAACACAAAAATTTTGGGTATTTGGATCAACTTTTGGCTTAAAATCACGTTTTTGTTCGTTAGATCCGATAAACTTGGAAGTCGGCCAAACAGTAGGATATCTTCGGAATATTTGGTTTATTCCGAAGTACCGCCGAGGGTTTCTGTTATTCCGAAGTGGTTTTGGTCAAAATTTTCCCGAAGTCCAAAAACAGTCCATATTCCAAAGTAAACACAACTCAACATTCCGAAGATACTGGTTTGTTAGGATTCCGAAGTAAACAACATTATTTGGATTGCGAAGTGGGTTTTGGATTCTGAAGTTGATTTGATTACTTGGATTCCGAAGTAACCTGCTTTCCGAACTTGTTTTTCTGTATTCCGAAGTGGATCTGGGTTTGGATTCCAAAGAGGATTGTGAAGTGCACTTATTAAGAATATATTGATTCAGAAGTGAACATAATTCCGAAGTGCTAGTTTATTCCGAAGTGATCATAATTCCGAAGTGCATGTTATTCCGAAGTAAGTTCCAATTTATTCTGAAGTTCATTTTTTGCGAAGTTCATTTTTTGCGAAGTTCAATTTTTTGCGAATTTGATTTTTGCGAACTGAATTCCGAAGTTACATGAATTCCGAAGTGCATTTTGCGAAGTGATCATTTGTCACATTCCGAAGTCCAAATCCTTTGCATTCCAAAGTGAAACTTGCATTCCGAAGTGACACTTGCATTACGAAATGACACTTGCATTCCGAAGTGAACCTTGTCTTCACATTATTCCGAAGTGACCTTTGTTTTAACAATTATTCCGAAGTGAAGATTGTTTGAACAGTATTCCGAAGACATATTTTGTGATATTCAGAAGTCACTGTTTGTATTTTTCCGAAGATCACTTGTCAATCATTCCGAAGATAACATTTAAAATCCAGATATTCCGAAGTTCACATTTTTACACTTAAAAATTTCGAATTCGTGAGTTTTTTGTTTATCTTGGAATTTTTTTGGTTTATTGTAAACACTTGGATAGGGGATTTCACACAAATTTTCGGAATTTCAACCACAATCACATCACAAAACATCTACTAAGATCCATAATCCATTCACAATCATCGAAAATGTCCAACAACAGCTCGAATTCAGACACAAACGATCATACAATCAAGTACAAGATGATGAAAGCTAAAGAGCGGTGTTTGGAACATTTCAAGCAACTTTAGTCACACCTTCAAACTCTTTCAAATGAACTTATCAAAATAACTAATATGGCATTCAAATACAACCAGATATTCATCCTACTACTTGGTCAAGAGGTTGGAACATTCAACAGCACACTCACACTCAACATGAATCAACTTCACATGCAACTTGAAAAAGATGAATTTCAAGAGGATGAATCCATGGCAGCCTTTTTAGTTCTCTACAACCAGTTTCAGCAATTCCTTGAGTCAAAGGACAAGGCATTCTATCTTTATGAGTTCAAAGAGAAACTCCGTCATCACATTAATAATGTCAAGAAGTCCATTGCTGAAAGAACACGTCATAAACGACAATTTGAAAGAAGGGTGCATAAAAGACTGATGCAGACACAAGAGAGTAATGTCGATAATGGTCAAGCATTAGATGCTTGTTCGGTTGATACAGAAAGCAGCGGGACACAATCATAAACGCAGCATACCAGTAACAACTCAGGGAATGATCAAACAGCCAATGATGCAGATATCAGACCCATTTATGATGATGAACCTATGGCTACGGTACATTTAAATGTTGAATATGATGTTCCTCAACATACTGAGCAATCTGAACCCATTTTTGACACGTATCTAGTGGAAAAGGTTGATAGCAATACCACACCTGATTCATCAGATACGAGTACTAATGGAGGAGAGAGTGCCCAGGATGTTGATTCTAAGTTTCAAGAGCTTGAAATTCTGTTAGTTTAGAAGACAAAGATTTTGAGGATGCCAAACTCGATTTTTCAAAGAAAAATAACAAATTTGAAGGTTATTTTGAAAAACTTGAAAAGGAAAATGTTTTTCTTGAACAAAAATTGGACCATAAGATTCAAGATTTCAATGCGGAAAAAGAACATTTTGTGAAAAAATAAATTTCTTAGAATCAAAGTTGGCTTCTCAAATCCAAGTCCTCCGCCTGCTTCATTAAGTGAAATATCTGTGCAACCTATCGACATTGTAGACAGTAATAACGCGAATGCTGATAATGACATATTTTACAATATGAACATTAAGTTAGAACAACCTGTCGCTCAATTACTTCTACAAAATGAGCAATTAAAAGCTCAGATTCAGGAAAAGGTTTTTGCAGTGATAACAGTGAAAAAAGAATTAAGGAAGTTAAAATGAAATAGAGTGGATACTAAGTTAGCAAAAAAGTCAGTCTTTGGGAAACCTCCTTCTCAACCATTCAGAAATCGCTCAGTTGCTAAACAACCGAATGCGTTTAAATATGAACGACCCGAAACGTCAAACCCGAGGTTTGCATCCTAAGTTAACGTGCGTAGAAATTTGCCTAAACCAGTCACTCTACATCTAGACCCTCCTTAGGAAATCATGCCCATGCAAAACCTGATCATATGAATGCTTCAAGCAACTATAGCAATAGCTACAAGAACATGCCTAGGCGTATTTCAAATGACACGGGTCATAAAAACTATCTAGAGGATGCTATGAACAAGACAAAAGCAAGAGATAGGACAAAACCACAACCTATTAGCGCTAATCACACATCTAGTAATTCTAGACCGTTCTATGATGTGCACAAATCTGCCTACCCTAGAAACACTAGAGCCTTCTCAGATGTTAAGCACTTTGTTTGCAAGAAATGTAACAAATGTGTCTTTAATGCCATTCATGATGATTGTATCACTAAAGTCCTGAACAAGATGAACCAAAAAGCTAGAGCCCATCAAAGACGGAACCCTAAAGGAAATAGGTTTTCTCAAATTGAGTCTTCCGCTATGCATGAGAAACCTATATCTCCTAGACCTTGTCTTAGGTGGATACCAACGGGTAGAACCTCTAAAACAATCGGTCTTAGGTGGGTTCCTACTGGAAAGATATTTCCCTCTAGCGCGACAAAGGTTCACAGTGAACCCCCACATGGTTCTCATAAAGATATCACTAATCCACATGCAAGCATACAAACTACTAATGAAAGTGTAGGTACCGATGTCACGGTTCAAAGGGAACACAAAGGTCCAATATTTTTAACTCGTTCAACAAAAGACACTCTCATAGTTTGGTTGCTGAAGAAGCAGATATCAGAGAAACAAGTGTCTCAGGGGTTTCACAATTAAGCTTATACAATGACTTGCAGTCAAATTACAGGTTGTAACTCGTTCTTCAAAGACAGGAATGTTCATCCCGAGTATGACTTATCCTCAAAACGGGAAAGTCAATTTTCTCGGACACGAGCTAGTATTAAAACTACTCGAATGTTTTAAGCTCGTGTATATGACTTCTAAGCGCATCACAGCTTAGGACTCGTCCCTCAAATAAGGAAAGTTTATCATGGACGATAACTTATCCTTCTCAACGAGAAATTAATATTTCTCGGTCATGAGCTTCTCATAAAAACATTCCAAGTTTTTAAGTTCATGAAAAACGATTTCTAAATAAATGTCAGCTTAGAACTCGCAATTTAGCTTAAGGAAAGTATATCACGGATGATAACTTATCCTTCACAACGGGAAATTATTTTTTCTCGGTCATGAGCTAGTCACATCAAAGTTTTGAGCTCATGAAAATCGGGTTCGTTTTTACCGTAAGGAAGTGTACGCTTCAGTGCGCTTCCCGAAAGCAATAGAAGAGGAGTCTTCTATCATGATCATTTTAAAACCGTTGAGCACAATTTTTCAAGAATTTCTCAAAATATTTTTCTAAATCTTTCAAAATTGTGTGTTCAACACTCCCTTTCTCATAATATGATTTTCATATCTTAAAAATGTCATATGTTATTTTGATCAATTTTTGAGGGGGAGCGTTTTAAAATCAAGCCTTTTAATGTTGTTGGGTACATCTCTGAAATTGTCATATTTTATGTATCCAACACATTCCGAAAATGATATACAATTGTCAAAATATAACATATTATCTCGGAAAAGGCATCTCATCTCCGTACCTCAACATATTTTGTGGTGTCGTTTTTCAAAAATTTTTGTCAAATTTTTTCCTCAAGACCCCTATATATTGTTGAGGGGGAGCGACCCGACTACAAAAGTTTCATATTCATGCGTGCACACATGTTTCTCTCCCATTGGATTTTAGAAAATTGTCACATTTTATTCAATTGGTATCTCTAATATTATATATTTATATTAGAGATAGGGGGAGAAAATGTGATTAAAAATATAATATATCGCAACATGTGATCTTAAAGACCCAAGTGCAACTCTTTCCTTCACATGCTAAACTATTTCGTATATCGATGCATGTGTGTAGGGGGAGCTTTTTGAAAATGTAAAACTTTCAAAGTGTTAAAAGTTTTGATTTTTATCAAGCACTTTGAATGGTTTTCAATGGTTTTATGGTTACGATCTTTATCCAAAACAACCTAATATCCACGACGGAACGATGGAGTTAAAAGGTGGTTAAGGATAGGAAACTAAGTCCTATGATCCAACCAGAACCGGAGGGATCTACCCAAGGACATTCCATAGCTAGAAATAGTTGTCCTTAGGAAAGATGGAGTTGAATGAAGGTGAATGCGGACCAATTACTTAAGTTAACACTGGAACAATCACAACAAGGTGCTAGTGATGACGTATTGGTAAGCATTGAAGGAGTTGAATATTCTATGCAACTTAGGCAGAAAACGGGTCAATACATATATTGAAGATAAGTCATCATGGTCCCAGTGATGCAATGCACAACCCTTCCCCAGCCATTCAGGTTTCTCTCAAAAGAAACTTGTCTCATTGTCACAGAGATCAACACGTATCTATTGACTTTCTCACTCCGAGTTAGTTAATATTGAAAAGGTGGCAGTCTGTCCATCCTCCGATTACTAAAATGCACTTATCGAGAGCCAAAAGAAATTAATCTATCATCTCATTAGGACACAATCGATTCCTATGCATTATCCTTGTGATATTGCCAGAACATCTTAGTGATACGATTCACAATGAAGATAGAAATCCTGCTTGATCCAGCATCAAACAAGCTGATGGTAGGTAACTTGTGCAATTCTACACGAATCAAACTTGTGAGAACTAAATGCAACTAAGTTTGGATTCTTAATTGATTCAAACTTGATTCCAGGTTTCTTTGCAAAATCCGTGTGATCTTGCAAGAACATTAAGAGTGACACTCCTTAGTGCTCACAGTGACGAATGGAAATCCTTCCAGTGTCAACATCAAACAGCACTGCGGTAGGTGACTCGCAAGATTCTCCATGAATCAAGCTTATGACAAACTAGAAAGCAACAATGGTGCGATTCTTTTAGAATCAAACTTGTTCCAGGAAATCAGAATTGACGACTCTAATCAGACGGATAATTTATCCTTATGGTTCACTCTTTACGTTCGCAGTCTGCTTTGAGATGGTCGAGTAAAGAGAACTGGCTACTACCGTCGAGAAAACCTGTCAAGGAGGTTCTTAATCGAATCTACCGATCACAGGTACGGTATCTAATACCGTCTAACGGTCTTCACCAACCAGAGGTAAAATGCTACCTAGTTAGGATGAAATGTTCAGAGCCATTTTATCCATGTCTATATATGTTGTTACATATCAAGAAGGTGGCCTAGCTGTGTACTAACCGAAGTCGTCTTCACCTGTTCATACTACAAGTTAAAGACTTCCGCTACTCAAGGTCTAACTTCAACTATATTTATGTGGGAGATTGTTAGCCTTTCAAAATCAACAAAGTATGAACATGTCAAATCAGAAGTCACAAGAGCACAAGATGGCCATAATCAAGATACTTAAGAATGTAAGAATGTAATAGGTCATCTTGTCACAAGAGCACAAGATGAACACTATCAAGGATAGACTGAATATCTCAAGCACTCAAAGTCAAAAGACAAAGGCTCAAGATAAAGATCACAGGGCATGAAGGAACAAAACCATTATAATCAAGATCAAGACCAAGATACAAGAGCTAAGAAGGAAGATCGCCTCCACAAGAATGTATTCACTCAATCATCTTATGCATTTTAAAGATGACCGATACATTGGGGGAGATTGTTAGCCCTATATTTTATATAGTCGAACAAGAATGCAATAGGTCATCTTAGTCGTTAATGGTCTTGTATTGTAATAGGTTAGTCGGGTTAACCGGGCTTGGACTTTAAGCTAATATTGTCTAAGTTAGGGGCTATATGCCCAAGTGTAAGCCAAGCCCGGCCCATGGAAACAAAACCCACGGCCTATGGAAAGCCCATGTGGTTCGTGGGTATATAAACCCTCTTCCATACGTGGAAGAGGGTGTTGGTTCATTTCTTTTCATATAGTAAAAGTGTAAACCTTCCACCACTCTCTCTACTTTCTCTCTCTACCTTCATCTATTTCTCTCTCTAAATCTACTCTAAATCTTGTGTTATGGATTGAAGGGGGATTAACAAAAATATTTAAAAAAATTTAAATATTATTTTTTTTAATTTTGTAGATCAAAAATATAAAATCGGAACCAAAAACTGAAACCAAAACCGAAAGTATATTTAGTTTGGTTCTCTATTCCTACTTTTTTTTAAATTCGGTTCTCGAATTCATCGATCTCGATTGTAGTTCCATTAATTCTAGACCCATGCTTCAAAGTTAAAAACCATGAATCAATGGGCCACAAAAGGTATAGGATCAACTAAATGCTCCCATGAGAATATTTTTATCAGGGTTTCACAAAATTCACACATCCTATCTGTAACACCCCCATTTTTACCTTGACATAGTGGAACAATATTTTTGACGTATTACTATAAAAGTCACAACAATAAAAAAAACAACTCAATAGAGCATTTTAATAAACTTTATTTATTTTATATTAATTAACATTCAAAATCAGAGATTATCAACAAAACAATTGTGCATACTCTGTACTTCATAGGTTCCCAAGATCTAGAAAACAGATTTGAATGATAAAAATTCCCAAGTCTATATCTCTCCACGTCATCATTATGCTGCTCCATGCTATCAGTTTTCAACACCTGAAATATATGCTTAAAATCAACACAATGGTTGAGTGAATTCATAGGTATGCAATCATTTTTGAATACAAGATCCTTTTTCCTGAGCTACGTTGTTATTCTCCCACAAACCAAATTAATGAATTACTGCACTAAGCTTATGATACCACGGCTAGACATATCAAAAACCGACAATTGCCCTTATGAGGAAGTCTGCCAAAATATCCTGTATAGCAAAATATAGTATGCCTGTTTGACCACTAAGGTTCTAGCAAGTGCCACTTGCCCACATAGAGGATGTCCATCCCCAATAGTACTATTTATGATATTAGCGCTTATTTTCATGAAATGATTTGCGGTTCACAATTAAAAAGGGACTTTCAAGGCAGCAGTAAACATAGTGTCATTAAACATATCTGGGAAGCATACCAAAAACAATTGTATTATAGTTTAACATATATCCCCCTCACGGGTTTTCAAATCACTGAAAGTAGTATACTTTAGTGAGGTTATGAACTCACCTTATATCCAATAATTATGTATCTTGGCAGATTTATATCACAAAGAACAACTTGGGCTAGCAAACAAGAACTTGGTCACACATAAACTTAGATTAACATATTTTCTATAGTATTAATTCTTTTATTTTTGAGTTTAACATTCTTTAGTACTAATTATGTATTCTTGGCTGTATAATTTCTTATAATTATTAATTATGGTATCATTTTTCGGGGCCATCATACTCAGAAGCCATGCTATAAACGTTTGAGGAGCGAGGGCATTTTAAATCGTAAACCCGACCACTCAGTCAGAATGTAATATCGAGATGGAACATCTTTACACAAAGCTCCCTACTAATATGATACATTCATTTAAGAAATTTCTTCAAAGATTAGTATGTTCTTTTATTGTAATATTTTTCATCCTTTAGTTTCCATAATTGGCAAAAATAGTCCTTCTAGCTTATATAACTTTAGAAAATAGGTTTTATTATATAACTTTCATACATATAGTATTATAAATGACCAAAATGATCCTAAAAGTTTCTAATTTTATTTACCTTTTTAGCACATAACATTATAAGTTTATCATATTTACACTTTTAACCCCTAAAGTATATAGTTTTAATATTTAGATTTTTAACCTTCAAATATTAATCTTAGGGTTTCAAACTTTACAATATTGATCTTTATAGTTTTAACTTTCATAAAATGACACTTTTGGCCTAAATTGTTTATAGTTTCAAAAATGACATATTTAGCCCCTATACTTGTTTAAAATCACATAACAAGCTTAAAAATACTCCAAATGATCTAGGAACTTAGGAAAAAGTTTTGAAACACATTTATAGTCATAATAACAATATTTCTCCAGAATTATAGCCTTTGAAATGGGTTTTTGCTCTTTATTTCATGTAAATTATAAAACTATTTAAGACATCTTTAGCTTATAACTTTCATTCTAAATGATCATATGACCTAATTTCTTGTATATTAGTATTCTAACATCCTATAAACATTATAAAAAATCTAAAAAAACATTATAACAAGATCAAAGCTTAGTTAACATAGAGATTACCTAGGTAGCTCCAAAATGGCTCCTTTTGGCTTCCTATGAACACTACTTGCTACCAAAGCTTCAAGAGATTCAATGGCTTACTTCTGGACCTAGTTTATGGTCTTCTAAGAGTCCTAGGATGTTTACAGAAGTGAATATAATAATGGGTAATGAGGTAGAGAGAAAATGGGGTGCAAGTCTTAAGCTTGTGTATTCGCCATTATTTATAGTATTTTCAACACTTAGGCTTCAAGTTTGGCCTTGAATAATGTAACAAAGATATTTTAGTGACTAATAAAGGCTAGATAAGATCTATTCAAGTTTGTAGAGTCTAGGATAAAAAATATCTAAGGTTGTGGCTAAAAATGGATCACGATAAGGTATTGATAAGAATGGTGATTCTACATCTACAAGGACGTGATCCAGCTGCTTCAAGTTCTTCTAGAAGGCCTAAAATATCTAACAAATATCTATTTTTAAACTTATAATGGGAGGAAAAGTGTTTAAATCATGTTTTGGAGGGAAAAGCCAAACCGGGTCAAAAACTTAGGCTTGTAACCAATAATTTGTGATTTTAGTGATTAATGGATTATAAATGTGATTAGCGATAAATTAGGGTATTTTTAGGGTTTAAAAATTGTAAATAAGATGTTTGGGTCCTTGGTTTGAAGTTTAACAAAGGTTTGAAGTGAAATTGGGAAGATAACCTAAGTAGATTAGGGTTTCTAATGATCTAGGGTTAAATCTTTGTAAACGCCATTATCCTACTCTTAGCTACTGATGTAAACTCAATTTAGGTCTTAAACATTGTGTTTTAAGTATATAAAGTGGTTCCACTCTTGGTTTGGTATGTTATTCTAAGTAAACATGTCTAAAGAGTGAAAATACCTATTTTAACCTAATTTACAAGTCATGCATTGAAACCTTGTACCTTATGCTTTAGAGTACTTGTACATTGTCTTAACATAATCTTATAATCTTAATTTAATGATATAAGTGTTAGTAGACTTGTCCTAAAAGACTAGGCATTGATTCAATATAAAATGCTTAATATAAGGTTTCTAGGTTACTAATCCTAATGACTTTATATCTTGGGTAGTTAGTATTTATATCATTATGTAAACTTATTCTAGGTCTTATATAGTATGTTTATGACTTCTAGGTATTCTACATTCTTAGTTTAAGGGTTTACATAGGGTAATCATATCTTAGGTATAGTTAAGTGAGCTTAAGATCTTATGTTTTGATAACTTCTACAGTGTGCTTAAGTAACTTGTAACTTAACTTGAAATAAATGTATAATCTTAATATGATACTTAGTTGATTTTTATAATTAGCAGAAAAATATTAGACTTCAATTTAATGTGAAATGGATTTTATATGCTAATCTTGATTATTAGGTCTTACTTTATAATTAGCTTTAGATTAGTGAATATTAGTGTTTTATAATCAAATATTGCTTTTATATGATAGACTATAAACTATACATTTGAGACTGATATTCATATATAGGTATTGTGTAATTATTTTGCTTGAAATATTAGTTTACAAGAGATTTTCTAGGTGATGATCTAGACTATTATGTACACTTACTTGTTTCTTTAGCTTTGTATGGTTGATAACGCCAAAATGCAACATGTTTTTGGGAGCGTTATCTGTGCTTTTGTATATGTATATTGGTTATGTCTATAATGCTTTTGTGCATATTTGTGCCAAAATGTGTTTGCAAGTCTATGTGTAGCCAATTGCAGGGATGAAGTATAAAGCGATGCAAACGTGAAGATTAGTATGAGTAAGAAGAATCCTAGTCAAGTTCAAAACCCGTATACGAGTTACAAGCCTTTGAAGATCTATCTCGAGTGCAAGAACAAGTGTTTTCAAGAAGTATACAAGCCTTACAAGTAATCTCGACTTAGGAGATGCACGAGCAATTATGTAGCTATTTGTAGTGTCAAGTGTGCAAATCACTCAACATGGAAGTAGATGCCAGCATTGTGAATATGTTGCCAGCCATCCTCACATTCCACCAGCTCCTTTTCACCCATTTGCCACCAGCATTGTGAGAAAGTCGCCAGCAAAGTTCATTTGCCACCCTCTACTTTCATGTAGGAAGATTTTTACTACAAGCTACAACACCTTCTTGAAGCATCTAAAGAAGACACAAGAACCTTCTATGGAAGAGTCTAGACTATTTTTGACTCCACGCATAAGCCTTTGCCAACAAGCCATGCATTCACTCCAATCCTTCAATTTGTCATTAAATAAGACCCATGGGGTGATAGGTGTGTAAACACCCATCCTTTTTACCACTTCACTACAATAATAACCGAGCCCAACGTGTATTTTATGTCGTAAATGTCGGAATTATGCGTGGTTTGTATTTTTGTTGTGATTTAGGACGAAATTGTGAAAAGGGGAGAAAACACGGGCATTCACGGGCTTTTATCGAAGAAAAAGACAAAAGACGAAGTCAAGAAATCAAGAGTGCAAAAAGAACCGAAGTCCAAGACTAATACTGAAGATTTATAGAAGAAAAATTCAAAAGACGGAAGTTTACTTAAAGCCGAAGAACTCAAGTCTAATTTATTGAAGAATTACAAGACGAGTTTAAAGAAATCCCGAGACAAAGTCATTAAAGTCAAAGAATTAAGAAGACAAGGACTTAATCATGCAATTAAAGAAAGAAGAAAAAGGGGAGGAAGCTTCCTAAGCACCTCCCTAATCTTCCTATAAATAGATCATTAGGATTTATATTTCATTTTGTTGGCTAGAGTGACACTAGTTCTTCCATTTTCATTTCCTTGCACATTTAAATACATGTCGTTTACTTAATTGTCAAATTTAAATACTTGTCTTGCACCTTAAATTCCTTTAATTTCAAGTAAGTTTCCTTTTAATTATTGTCAATCTTTACTTTTATTGTTTATGTCACACCCCCAATTTATCAGAGTAATACAACACAATGGGATGCGACGGTCATGACTATCAAAAGACATAGATACAAAGAACGACTATTTAAAAGCCGTTTAATTTAATTAAAAGCATAAAACTTGTTTCGGAAGCGAATTACACCAGATCATAATAGAACATTGTTTCAAAAGACTTTAACATTGATCCAAATATCCATACACTAGTCACGACCATTTTCATTTAAAAATCTCCCATGCATAACCACATCATTCCTCCGTCTTGATACCTGAGAAAAACATTGCTAAAACGTCAACACAAAGGTTGGTGAGTTCATAGGTTTAAGTTTAAATAGTGTGATGAACCATAAGATTTTCAAGGCAACCGGCATATAACCAAAACATGGCTATAATCAAAATAGTATACGTTTGTATTCCTACGCCTAAGCTCGTGACACCGAAGCGTTAACCAACCAACAAGATATAATAAGAGCCTGAGCAAATGCCTATCCCAAAGCATTTGTAACACCTCAAATGTAAGTGTATCTAACTTTGGTCACACAACCAAATTAGATAGGGAGGTTAGTCCCGATAGATCTATCCATAACATTCGCGCTTACACAAAGTAATTAACGGTTCACGATAGTGGGCTAAAGCATCTAGGGATATCGCTACTTAGACATCATGTAGGCAAACGTATTAGTTTAAGGCACTTATGTTCATCCGTTAAAAACAAGCAATGTTCTCACCCCAAAATAGTTAAAACAATTAAAAGTGGGGCTATGAAACTCACCTCGGAGCAATAGCAATGATATAATAGCACAACGTAGACATGGTGAAATAATAGCTCGAAACAATCCGCAGTCTAAATTAAATAAGATAGGTATTACTATACAACCATAACGACAATAAATGTAGCATTTAGTCCCCTAGTATGTGCTTGAGCTTTTAAAGAAATCAATGATTTTAACACTTATGAACATTTATCGTTTAATAAAAAAAACGTAGTCATTTAATCGAGATATATTTAGCGATATCAAACATTTCGTGGTTCGACAAATTTATTTAATCGGATCCTTTAATGGGTCAAATATCCTAAATACATTTTATTAAAAATATATTAATTAAATAAACTAATTAAAATTAACAAAATATAATACATGTTATATAAATGCACGACATGTTTCCTCCTAGGAAACACAATCCATAATTGAAAAACAGATTCAATTTCAAATCGTGAAACATGTTTATACTTTGCTTTTCGAAATAAATGGTTGTGATCTCGGCAGTTTTTCGGAGTAAATAACGGGTTCGTTAGTAGCTCGTAGAGTAAACCGCAAGTACCGTTGTGTAGCCAGCCGGGTCGTCTACAGACCCGAGTGTTAAGTTTTTGTAAACCGAGGTCGTTTGACAAGTTAAAAACGTGTTCAAAGTAGGTGTCGCGAAACTGTTTTAAAAGAAAGTGTTTAACAAGTCGTTTTCGATCCCGACTACGGTTCCCGATAATGACTTTTGGGTCGAATCAAAAGTATGACCTTGTAGACGGCATGGCCGTCTACAACTTTCGTTGTTTAACCGACTCGGGGCAAGTCCGTTTCGAGGGTCAAAGAGGGTAGTAAAAAGGTCGTGTTTCAATACCCTAGCAAACTTATATTTTCGATTAAATAAGTCTTGTTCGGTGTTTTTCGGCGTCTTATATCTTAGTCGTTTCTTAACCAATTTAAGTGGTTCAAGTTGTGTTAAAATCTCGGGACTATGGGGTATATTTTGTCCCATGATACCTGTGGCCATTCGACCCTATGTGCTTCGTTTTGGGACTCAAATATTGAGGTTCCTGCTGTTTAAAACGAGTCGCATAGTTTCTACATGCGAGTACATAACAGTTTCTATACATGCAAGTACATGGAATTTTCTATGTGTGCATACTTACACATTTCATGGGTTTCTTTTGATGAAAATAAGAGAAAGCGTTTTTGTAAAGTACAGGTTACATGTTTTGCAACGATGGTTTTGATAGATTTTAAACTAGCATATCTATCACCTCAATTGACCAAATGACGTGTTTTCATGGGCTGTAGATCACGACTAATCCGTCTATGAAACGAAATCGTTACCCAACCCTTACCCGTGGTCAAACCCGGTCAGAACTGGGCTGAAAGTGAGCCCTGCTGCTTCTTTTCTTTTATTTTCTATTTTTGATTTCATACACCAATAATTAACCAGTATATATATATTTATATTCATAAGGATATATACTGGTATTGATTCTTGTTTTCATTTGACTAACTTACAAAAGTTTAAACATGTTTCTTCTCTGTTTTACATTACTATAACTGTAATGTTATGTATTGGTTTTCCTCGTTTAATCGAGGGGCACATAAACAAGAAAATACATTTGGGTTTTATGATTTCTCAAGCACAAACTATGGACATTTCAAGAATAAAACAAGAAGTGAGGGATCGATTACTTACGAACGAAGCTGTGATGTGTGACCTCGCACAAAGGAATTTTGTTTATACCCCTAAGGTGACACAAAAGACTCCAAAACCAATTATATCCTAGGCAATCAGTGCTCACTCGAACACAAAACCAACATCACCATAACCAAAGAGCACTAGTTAGACATCACGCTTGCACACTTTGAATCACCAACGACGCTAACACTCGTATGGTTGGTTGCTTGGCTCATCAAACCACAGGGGAAAAAGGGACCAACTTTGTTGTTGTTTCTTGTTATAAGTCACGGCCAAAAAGAAGAGAACTAAGAGAAAACAAGGGCTTGTGTGTGGTACATTCTTACTGTGCAAGGATGAAGAGGGTATTATCAAATTATGGATTAATGCTTGTATTGGTGTGGGTTCTCTTGTGGCGTCTAAATCAGGAAAACAAGGAAGGAAAATGGTTAAAAGTTTGTGTTCTTTGTCTTTGTGGACTAGTTACTGCTCGGAGTCAACAGGAAGTGAATGACCAAACATAGTTGTGAGTTTGTGGTTGTATTTTGTGTTATGAGATGTTATTAGTGGCTTTATTTATAGGAGAGTAAACTAGTTAGAGATCTAAGTGTTTTAGTTTGAGTTTTACCTAGTTTGGTTAGCATATACTTGAATAGCAACCATGAAGGGTACCATGGGGATGTGTAGGGCATGGGGAAAGGAAATATGAAGAGTTGTACTCGAGTTTGGGAAGTGGGAAAGAAAAACACCTTTCCAAGGTTTGACTATGTACCCTTTTGTTTGATATGAGGGGTTATTAAGGTAAGTCGTAATACCTAGTTTGAATTTTAAATGAATGGGAGGAGGAGATAAGAAACGTGGGTAATAATACATGGGAAAAGGGGGGCCGGTTGGTGTTGATTTTTGGGTGTCAAGTGGCACATCTTCTATAGTTATTTATAAAATGT
The DNA here is from genome assembly GCA_025667525.1 of Glebionis coronaria. Classification (NCBI taxonomy): domain Eukaryota; kingdom Viridiplantae; phylum Streptophyta; class Magnoliopsida; order Asterales; family Asteraceae; genus Glebionis; species Glebionis coronaria. The sequence continues at coordinate 41,625 of JANFOE010003076.1, read as the reverse complement.
TCATTTGATGTGATCCTGGTTTAATTTTGAAAAATTGATGTGTAGCTGGTTTCAAAGAGAATGTTAAATGATAATTGTGGGTATTTGAGTCTACACTAGTTTTTGAAATGTTCATACGGCATTAAATAAACGACATCCTTTATTTTTAAACGAAATAGCTACGTCGTCGGGTCGTGATTTGACGTATGACGGTTCACGTAACATAACAATAATTAATTTATCTATACAATAAAATCAATCAAATATCACTCAAATATATAATCTCATGAATGGCGCTTATAGAGTTTGAACGTACATGATTTACACGTATCAGTCGGGAATTTCAATAGACACACAAGTCTAACCCGAACGCGTCGCGTTAAACCTCAATTTAATAATTTAAAATTCGCGATTGTTACATTCGTCATCCGTTAAATTGAGTTTTGTCCCAAAACTCGAGTGTCGATATCGTTAGACCAAACAAGAGATAAGATATGGTATCTTCGTATAGTCATAAGTTTTCATTTGCTCTTTTCGGCGTTCAATGTTTTTTTTTTCTTTAGTTTCTCAATAAGGTTAAAAGTTATCGTAACCACGTTGTGATTTGATTGATTTAAAGTTTTCATCCAATATGTATATGAACATATGGTGTTCCTTAGTGCTTATAGTATTAGTTCATTTCTTATATGTCGAATTTTCTCGACGATATCAGTTTTGTTAAGTGACTTTTATCACTGATTATTTTTCACGCCGTCTCGCGTATTACTTCTATTTTAAAGGGTCGTGCGTTATCATTCTTCGCATTGACGCCTATAGTTGTGCTAATATAAATCTTGAGTATTTAATCAAGTTCCCCCTTATGGTTAGTATTGTACATTTGAGATTCGTTCCACATATTTTGGTTAATCCTGTTCACTGTGACTGTCTACTTGGTAGTGATAAGTAGTGTATGTGTCAAGATTTCTCGAATCGTTTTTTTTTTTTTTTTTTTTTTTTTTGCAAGACTTAGAATAAATAGTCGTCCTAACGCACGGTGGTTAAGACGTTTCTTCCTTTCATGTGACACTCTCATTTTTAAATGGTCTTATTAGTCAAATATTTCAATTTGTGTTCCTCTCCGTTCATCCCTTTATCATGGAGGGTAAGACGGATGAGTCATGCAAAGTTAAATCAAATTGTGACCCGTGAGGACTCCATATATCTTAGGTACAAAACTTTACATCTTTCTTTGTTTTATGATTTATGTGTTTTGCTCAAATTTAAGCAAAATAGACTTTTGTTCGAGTGGTCTTGGTATCTATTTTCTTAAATACAAGAGCACGCTTATCTCGACCCAATTTTCCTTTAACATTAGTCAATGTACGGGGAGGTCTCGATATCCGTTAAATATGAGTTTTTCTTATTTGGGCGTCTCATTGCTTTCACAACCAATTTGTTTTATTGCTCTTCAATTATTATATAGTAATGCTACGATATTCGTTAAATTTGATTTTACTCAAACACGTCTCATTCTTCGCGTTATTATTTAGATTTGGTCATTGGCTTAGGTTTCTTCCAACTCAAGTCTTTTTAGTGGTCGTGGGAATTTGCGTACTAATTGTTTCTTGCGTCTTACACGCCTTCGTACGTCCTAGTGGCGAAGAAAATAATCGTAATAGGCTTACTCGTATTGCGTACTCGACTCTCTTACCTATATGAAGGTCAAGGGATATTTGATATTAATAGTACAAAATAAAGTTTTCTTTGACGAATAGGGAAACTTGAATATATTCTACTAATATACTTCATTTTTAAGATGACTACTATGAGCATACTCGCGTTCGACCACGATCATACGTAGTTGATCAGGCTACGTACGTCTCGGGACAAACGGTTGCATCCTCCTTTTCATCACAGTTTGACTCTTTGAGGTTGTAATCATATATTGGTAGTCCACAGTGCATTTTGTTCGTTACCATTATCCAATTTTCATAACCAACAAGTTAGTTCATAGTGCATTTCATTTGTTACCAATGCTCACTTTTTACAATCGCCGAAATAATTCCCATAATTATTCGTACTAGTTCTCGTCGAGTTTATCAATAGTCTTTGTTCTCCATATTGAGTTGGTCGTCAAACCCGGTTCCAAAACTTTACATGGTAGTTCTTACCAAAAATATTTCGTTGTTAGTTGCGGCGTTTGATTAATAATACCTTTATTAATCTTCTAACTTACATTATTACAATTGTTATTATTCTCACTAATAAGTGCTTCCGATGGTAAATAATAAAAAAAAAATTTTTGATATTTTCTAAAGAATATTTTTACAAAAATCTTTTTAACGAAAAATTATTTTATTTACTTCTCTTCCATAGGTAAAGAGAATATTGTAGAAGAAAGTTCTTTCTTAAGTAAAAATTTTGGCGGATGAGTTTTTCTACGACACATGAAAAATAAAAATAAAGTTTTGTCGTTGTTTAAACAAAATAGGCTTTAAAAATAAACAACACAATTTAATTGAAAACTTGGAGTACGGTTACATAGTTATGTTTTGTTGGTGGTAACATCGACGGACATCGAGTCACTTGATTTGCATAAAAGTAAACTAGTTCATAATACATAAACTTCCACGCTCTATCCATGACGAGGGTAGAAACCCTTGGGTTGATACTTGAAGATTGTGGGCGCAACGTTCTTGAAAGACAAACGGTGTAAAACGTTGGTGGGGTATTGGACGCTCTTTGCCCTCGAGCTTCCTTCTTGAGCGATTTCAATTATTTCTTTCTTAAACGGCATTCCTCCATGTAGCGTTCCTTCATATTCTTCTCATGGGACTTTATCATTCGGCAATCACCCTCCAACTGCCCAAAGTCATCACAAAGCATGCAATGGTTCGCGCATCTACCTTTGTGGTGGTAGTCACACTTGCGGCAATATGGAAGGTTGCCGAGATACTTCTTGTTCAAGATGGGAGTTGTTTTAGGAACATCCTCCCGGAAATTTGTCCTTGCACAACAAGTAGAGGGTGGTAAGGTCTTTCCTTGGTGAACACGTGGCGCTTTCCACGAGTGATTCATAGGTTTAGTCATAGGGTGAGGTTTAGGTTTTTCGGCACTTTGCTTTATGGTGTTCAACCTTGAGTGGTTCTTCAACATATAGCACCGCCTCTCATAAGGCCCTTTTCTTCCACTAACGGAATGATTTACCTTAGTTTTTGAAAGGGTCTTTCGAGGTCCAAATGTGTTAACTGGGGTAGCACTTGTTTCCTTAGTTTTTTTTTCGTATACACTAGGTTCCATGGTTCTGTCCACCGTGTGGATACTAGCTTCAAACGCATCAACGGCCCTAATGGCATTTTGGTATTGACGAGTGATGACCTCTTGGAGGTCCTTGCAACCTTTTTCCGTCATTTCAATTTTTCTATGTAACATTATCGCACAAACGATGTATATTTTGTTAGTTCTTTAATTGTTATCGAATCTTACGATTGTTCGAATTTGACCAAGCTTTTCCCACAATTATTATAATACAATTATCAAGGGATCATATCATAAAAATTCGTACATTTCATTCTTGAACTACGTTCCATACATAGTTTTGAAGTTTAGAGTACAAAATTTCATTCAACTAATGAATGGCTTCTTTTAGTCTTGACAACACGTCATACATTTATTACAAAACATCATACTTTTATTAGAAAGGAGAGAAAATCCTAAAGACCTAGGTGGTGTAGGATTTCTTGTATCTGAGCATGATCCGCAGCTTGCCTAGCCTCGGCATCATCGTTCCTCATTTGTAGAATTGCAATCTCAGACTCAGCAGCCTCAAGAGACTCTCGTAATTCGGCTATCACTAAGTCCGTGTCCTCATCTTGATCGATAAGGTAATCCACATCACCCTCTACATCCTCCAGACGGCCTATCAGATGTTCTGCATCGAATCCGAGTGCTTCTTAAGTAGGCTCGTCTCCTGGGGAATGAGCAACATTAGGTGGTGGTGATGAAGAACGGTTTCTTTTTCTAGAAGTTTCAGGCATGGTTGAAGGTATAGGAGTGAGGTTTGGCATAGTGGTAGTAGTAGAAATATTTGGGATGATGGACGGAAGTCTCGTAGTAACATTTGTCATCATGACAGGCGAATCTTGCTCGTCATCCGAAATTTATTGTAATTACACTCCGGATGGGGGTAACTTCCTTGTCGGATTCGGATTGCAAAATGACAAACGGAATGAGAGGCATTTTTCCTTTTTCGCTTGTCACCCAATGTAAAATGACGGTTATTAGATGGGTAGAAACGAAGTATTTTTCTAAGGTTCTCAAAATAGAAAACGAGTTGTATGATGTTTTGTAAATTTTCTTTTATTTAGAGTAAGTTCGCGTATATCGATCCATAAGTCTACTTAAATGTCCAAGTAGTCCTTACATGGATAACAATAAGTGAATCGTGGAATGTTAAAGTCATCTAACATGCTCTTCCACATACTTATTATTTATACTTTCTCTTAGTAGTGATTATGCACGGATGGATAAATACAATTATCCTTAATTAATTATTTCATCAATTTAGGTCTATTACGACGTTTATTTTTGTGCAATTTCCTCTTGTTAAACGTCTACTATTTGTAACTCGGATGAGTAAGTATGTTTTTGAGGTTTAGTCAGCTTATGGCTATTACACAGCCTGTACTAGTTCTTGTTCATTCAAAAGTCTTTCCTTAACTTGGTATTGCTAGTTCGTACACTTCCGACAATTTTTACACCTTGAAAAATTGTTTACTTGATTTAAACAAGTAGAGTTCTAAAATTTTATCACAAAAATTTTATCACAAGAATTGTTCCATATATTTTTAATCCGTAATCGTTCAAAATGTTCGATTCGAGAAATTACTAAATCTTATTTACAAGAATTTCTCTGACCTTGGAATATATTCCGTTATAACTTATATGTTTCGTTTAGCTTGCTCTCGTCTAGCGTTTTGCTCGCAATCTTAGATAAACTTTACAGTCATTGTCGTATATTTATACCTTGTATTTAAGATCTCCATATATGCCCACATTTCTTATCGGGGGTTCTCAAATATCGCTCAACGCGATAATCCCTTTGATGTAGAAATTGGCATAATTGTTTAACCAAAGGTAAACCCTTTAATTTATATCGATATCGTAACTCCGAAATTTAAAATAAAGTCATGATAACTTAGTCTCAACCAATGGACTAATAAAAACTTTGATTCATCTTTGCGTAATTTATTTCCAATAAAAAAAATTTCCTTCGATAACTATTTGACTTACGCGTCAGCGTATTTATGGATAGTTCATATATTCGTGAAATTTATTCGTTCTTTGAATTGTAGTATTCTTTGGAGCATTACAAGAGTAATACTTGTAATATGTGTTTTATCGTCATATGTCATCTTAAATAGTGACGTCGTCGTCGTTCCTCGGTTGTGCTCAAATATTTTTATATGATAACTTACGCGTTCAATTTCAATTCGAAACCGTTAATTAATGTAGGTCACTTTTACTCAACCGAGTCTACTATAAATGTTTAGTGGAGTAACAATTTACCGAACCCAGTAAATAGTTGCTCCTCTCGACATTTATAATAGTATCGCTTGATTCAAGTATTACTACAAATTAACACACTACCAAACCCATGGTAAATAAATATATTCATATAGTTTTCGTTCTAGGAATCATGGCGATATTTTTAATTCGGCGCATAGTAATATGAAACACAAAATGTTTCGATAGTCGATAATAGTCCCGCAGACTATCTATAAGTATGCGTACGTTTAATCTCAAAGGAAAATATATATATGGCACAAACCATTCAAATAAATATGGCACAAACCATTTAAACAAAGATGGCACAAACCATTCAAATAAATATGGCATAAACCATTTAAACAAAGATGGCACAAACCTTTTAAATAAATATGGCACAAACCATTTGCGTATCGTAACGATCCATACAAGGATGTTTAAAAAAATCGTTTTATTACATGTCCCTATGGTAATCACTCAAACATGGGAAGGGTATACCTAATGCTAATAACAAGTAGACATCAAACTCAAAACTTAGCATTGCATAAATCATAAACTATCTCAAGTCACAACTTACTTGTATCGAAGACGTGGAGTGAAGTGGTTCTTGGAGATTTTTGAGAGTTAGTTATAGTCTAGAATTATTTTTCCAACCACAAAATTTTGACTCACGTTTATAAAAACCGTTTTATAAAATAACCTAGTTCTCTATAACTACAGTCTCTGATACCAATCTGTCACACCCCCAATTTATCAGAGTAATACAACACAATGGGATGCGACGGTCATGACTATCAAAAGACATAGATACAAAGAACGACTATTTAAAAGCCGTTTAATTTAATTAAAAGCATAAAACTTGTTTCGGAAGCGAATTACACCAGATCATAATAGAACATTGTTTCAAAAGACTTTAACATTGATCCAAATATCCATACACTAGTCACGACCATTTTCATTTAAAAATCTCCCATGCATAACCACATCATTCCTCCGTCTTGATACCTGAGAAAAACATTGCTAAAACGTCAACACAAAGGTTGGTGAGTTCATAGGTTTAAGTTTAAATAGTGTGATGAACCATAAGATTTTCAAGGCAACCGGCATATAACCAAAACATGGCTATAATCAAAATAGTATACGTTTGTATTCCTACGCCTAAGCTCGTGACACCGAAGCGTTAACCAACCAACAAGATATAATAAGAGCCCGAGCAAATGCCTATCCCAAAGCATTTGTAACACCTCAAATGTAAGTGTATCTAACTTTGGTCACACAACCAAATTAGATAGGGAGGTTAGTCCCGATAGATCTATCCATAACATTCGCGCTTACACAAAGTAATTAACGGTTCACGATAGTGGGCTAAAGCATCTAGGGATATCGCTACTTAGACATCATGTAGGCAAACGTATTAGTTTAAGGCACTTATGTTCATCCGTTAAAAACAAGCAATGTTCTCACCCCAAAATAGTTAAAACAATTAAAAGTGGGGCTATGAAACTCACCTCGGAGCAATAGCAACGATATAATAGCACAACGTAGACATGGTGAAATAATAGCTCGAAACAATCCGCAGTCTAAATTAAATAAGATAGGTATTACTATACAACCATAACGACAATAAATGTAGCATTTAGTCCCCTAGTATGTGCTTGAGCTTTTAAAGAAATCAATGATTTTAACACTTATGAACATTTATCGTTTAATAAAAAAAACGTAGTCATTTAATCGAGATATATTTAGCGATATCAAACATTTCGTGGTTCGACAAATTTATTTAATCGGATCCTTTAATGGGTCAAATATCCTAAATACATTTTATTAAAAATATATTAATTAAATAAACTAATAAAAATTAACAAAATATAATACATGTTATATAAATGCACGACATGTTTCCTCCTAGGAAACACAATCCATAATTGAAAAACAGATTCAATTTCAAATCGTGAAACATGTTTATACTTTGCTTTTCGAAATAAATGGTTGTGATCTCGGCAGTTTTTCGGAGTAAATAACGGGTTCGTTAGTAGCTCGTAGAGTAAACCGCAAGTACCGTTGTGTAGCCAGCCGGGTCGTCTACAGACCCGAGTGTTAAGTTTTTATAAACCGAGGTCGTTTGACAAGTTAAAAACGTGTTCAAAGTAGGTGTCGCGAAACTGTTTTAAAAGAAAGTGTTTAACAAGTCGTTTTCGATCCCGACTACGGTTCCCGATAATGACTTTTGGGTCGAATCAAAAGTATGACCTTGTAGACGGCATGGCCGTCTACAACTTTCGTTGTTTAACCGACTCGGGGCAAGTCCGTTTCGAGGGTCAAAGAGGGTAGTAAAAAGGTCGTGTTTCAATACCCTAGCAAACTTATATTTTCGATTAAATAAGTCTTGTTCGGTGTTTTTCGGCGTCTTATATCTTAGTCGTTTCTTAACCAATTTAAGTGGTTCAAGTTGTGTTAAAATCTCGGGACTATGGGGTATATTTTGTCTCATGATACCTGTGGCCATTCGACCCTATGTGCTTCGTTTTGGGACTCAAATATTGAGGTTCCTGCTGTTTAAAACGAGTCGCATAGTTTCAACATGCGAGTACATAACAGTTTCTATACATGCAAGTACATGGAATTTTCTATGTGTGCATACTTACACATTTCATGGGTTTCTTTTGATGAAAATAAGAGAAAGCGTTTTTGTAAAGTACAGGTTACATGTTTTGCAACGATGGTTTTGATAGATTTTAAACTAGCATATCTATCACCTCAATTGACCAAATGACGTGTTTTCATGGGCTGTAGATCACGACTAGTCCGTCTATGAAACGAAATCGTTACCCAACCCTTACCCGTGGTCAAACCCGGTCAGAACTGGGCTGAAAGTGAGCCCTGCTGCTTCTTTTCTTTTATTTTCTATTTTTGATTTCATACACCAATAATTAACCAGTATATATATATTTATATTCATAAGGATATATACTGGTATTGATTCTTGTTTTCATTTGACTAACTTACAAAAGTTTAAACATGTTTCTTCTCTGTTTTACATTACTATAACTGTAATGTTATGTATTGGTTTTCCTCGTTTAATCGAGGGGCACATAAACAAGAAAATACATTTGGGTTTTATGATTTCTCAAGCACAAACTATGGACATTTCAAGAATAAAACAAGAAGTGAGGGATCGATTACTTACGAACGAAGCTGTGATGTGTGACCTCGCACAAAGGAATTTTGTTTATACCCCTAAGGTGACACAAAAGACTCCAAAACCAATTATATCCTAGGCAATCAGTGCTCACTCGAACACAAAACCAACATCACCATAACCAAAGAGCACTAGTTAGACATCACGCTTGCACACTTTGAATCACCAACGACGCTAACACTCGTATGGTTGGTTGCTTGGCTCATCAAACCACAGGGGAAAAAGGGACCAACTTTGTTGTTGTTTCTTGTTATAAGTCACGGCCAAAAAGAAGAGAACTAAGAGAAAACAAGGGCTTGTGTGTGGTACATTCTTACTGTGCAAGGATGAAGAGGGTATTATCAAATTATGGATTAATGCTTGTATTGGTGTGGGTTCTCTTGTGGCGTCTAAATCAGGAAAACAAGGAAGGAAAATGGTTAAAAGTTTGTGTTCTTTGTCTTTGTGGACTAGTTACTGCTCGGAGTCAACAGGAAGTGAATGACCAAACATAGTTGTGAGTTTGTGGTTGTATTTTGTGTTATGAGATGTTATTAGTGGCTTTATTTATAGGAGAGTAAACTAGTTAGAGATCTAAGTGTTTTAGTTTGAGTTTTACCTAGTTTGGTTAGCATATACTTGAATAGCAACCATGAAGGGTACCATGGGGATGTGTAGGGCATGGGGAAGGGAAATATGAAGAGTTGTACTCGAGTTTGGGAAGTGGGAAAGAAAAACACCTTTCCAAGGTTTGACTATGTACCCTTTTGTTTGATATGAGGGGTTATTAAGGTAAGTCGTAATACCTAGTTTGAATTTTAAATGAATGGGAGGAGGAGATAAGAAACGTGGGTAATAATACATGGGAAAAGGGGGGGCCGGTTGGTGTTGATTTTTGGGTGTCAAGTGGCACATCTTCTATAGTTATTTATCAAATGTTCATTTGATGTGATCCTGGTTTAATTTTGAAAAATTGATGTGTAGCTGGTTTCAAAGAGAATGTTAAATGATAATTGTGGGTATTTAAGTCTACACTAGTTTTTGAAATGTTCATACGGCATTAAATAAACGACATCCTTTATTTTTAAACGAAATAGCTACGTCGTCGGGTCGTGATTTGACGTATGACGGTTCACGTAACATAACAATAATTAATTTATCTATACAATAAAATCAATCAAATATTACTCAAATATATAATCTCATGAATGGCGCTTATAGAGTTTGAACGTACATGATTTACACGTATTAGTCGGGAATTTCAATAGACACACAAGTCTAACCCGAACGCGTCGCGTTAAACCTCAATTTAATAATTTAAAATTCGCGATTGTTACAGTTTATCTCCCATCTTCCTTTCTTGTTAATCTTTAATCTTTATGTTTGTTGTTTATGTTCATGTTATTGAGTTTTTATTGATTTGATTAAATTGGGTTTTGATTATTTTGATTAAGTATTGTTAGTTTGATTGTTTTGGATTCTTTGTTTATGATTAGTAGATGTTATTGGATTAGTCTTGTTTAATCTTTTGGTTTATTTTGATTAATTTTATCTAGATTCGTGTTGTTTTTGTATCCCGTGTTCTTCGTACTTTCTGTTTCCCTAGGTATTCCGAATCAAGGACCAGCAAAGCACTTATTCCGAATCAAGGTTTGTTTGTTGGTTATTCCGGATCAAGCTGTTTGTTCCGAATCAAGGTACATTCCAAGTGAAGAATTTGTTCCGAATCAAACACCTTTATTCGGAATATCATATATTCCAGATCAAGGGTTCATTCGGAACATTCCGAACGAAGGGTGTTCGTTCGGAACATTCTGGATCAAAGGTTCATTCGGAATAATTGATATTCCGGATCAGCTGTTCATTCGGAACATTCCGGATGAAGGAGTTGTGAAATATTCCGAATCAAGCTTATATTCCGGATCAAAGTTTTGTTCAGAAAGTTCCGAATCAGCGGAAGTTCCGAATCAAAGTTTTGTTCAGAAAGTTCCGAATCAGTGGAAGTTCCGAATCAAAGATTTGTTCAGAAAGTTCCGAATCAGTGGAAGTTCCGAATCAAAGGTGTTTATTCGAAATAGTGAATATTCCGGATAAGTGACATATTCCGGATGAACCATTATTCCGAGTAAGCATTTTATTCCGGATCAAGGGTTTTGGTAAATATTCCGAGTGAAGAAGAATCATTCCGAACGAAGGTGACATTCCGGATGAGTGATTATTCTGAACGAAGGATTATTACGAATGAGCTGTTTTCAGGTTCTTTTTACTTTCAGTTTTCAATTTTTTTATTTTTAAGCTTTACTTTTCCCGCCTTTTTACTTAGTTGCACTTTAAGTTTACTTGCCTTAGATTTATTTTAAGCCTTGCCTTATTTTAAGTTTTAGTTGCGTTTTAAGTTTGCCTTAGATAGTTTTAAGTTTGCGTTATTTACTTTTAAGTGCCGTTTAATTTCTCATCACGCTTTTAATTTCTTGTCATTTATTTTAAATTAGAGTTAGATTTACTTTAAAGTTTTTGCACCTTTAATTTTACTACAACGACACAACTATTTGTTTCACCAAAGACAACTGAGTCGCATAGTTTACCAGTTATCAATTCGATTAGACCGATTTCAACGAACAATTTTTATAATTAAAAATTTGCAAGATCCTTAGAGTTAGATTTACTTTAAAGTTTTTGCACCTTTAATTTTACTACAACGAGACAACTATTTGTTTCACCAATGACAACTGAGTCGCATAGTTTACCAGTTATCAATTCGATTAGACCGATTTCAACGAACAATTTTTATAATTAAAATCTTAGTTATCACGGGGTCACACTTTTCATACCTCATTCATAACTCACTACTGTGTGTTATTGAAACTTAATTTACCACTAAATAAACTCTCTCAACCTTGTCCAAAGTACTATTCCCGGATTTAAGCAAGGAGGTGCTAGAAAAGTCACTTTTGGAGTCCAAGAAGCAAAGTTAACATCACCAAACTCTTAGGGATCATTACCCTAACCATTAGCACTATATTTCTACTTTGTAAGACTCTTGATTATGACTTCTAAGGATATTTTATTTAAGTTTATTTCAATGTTTAATATGAGTGGCTAAATCCTATTCTACACTTGGTAGGATGATGTTTGTGGTATGAAATTGTGGTTGTGATTGTGATTTATGTTTTATATCAATTTCAAGCTTTTTCTTTGAACCATTGGTACTTATGTTTCATGTGACAATTGGTTATTAAAACTTAGTTTGTTGTTAAAGATTTTATAGGTCCAAAGGGTTATTTCTAGCGACAAGTCATAGCCGGTTTGTCTATGATTGGCTATCTTTTGTATTGACCATTTCTTAAGAAGTTTTTATCACTAAGAAACATAATTATAAGTGTTAACAAATTTGTGAAACGACCGTGAATCGAATGAGTTGAAAATGGATTAAGTCTTGTATTGAGTGATTGAGTCTAATGCTTGTTTTCCTTAACCAAAGTCTTGACGAAGACTAAAGCTTTTGAAAACAATAGATTGGATTAACCATCTAATTATCATAATCACATATGTTATCATGTCATCACAATCATACTACATTGGATGCCTAAACTAATATATACCAAGTGTTATTTTAATCTTATTAATTCTCATCAAAATTACTTGTTATTATTTGTCATCTTATTGCTACAATCCAAAAGGTTATAGTAGAGTTTTGAATGATCATAGGTTTTCTAAATCCCTGTGAACGAACTTGGTATTACCAATAAAAAGCAATACACAAACGAAATGGTCATACTTGCCCATGCGTTTTTAGTTCATTCCGGTAATTCGTGTTATTAATTTAAAACTTGTTCAATCCATCTTACACACCGGATACGCTTCAAGTTTTTGGCGCCGCTGTCGGGGATTTGATTATGTTCTTAGTTCCAAAATCATCCTATAATCAAACCCATTGTAGCGTTTCTTGTTGCCAAATTCCCAAAAAAAGTAATTCTTTTTTTCAATAGTAGCAAAGCAGCCGCCCGCAAAAGCGAGCAGTCGCCCGCCACTACTTCGCAGAACCAAAGAAGCCGACCGCCGTCCAAAAGGATCCGGCCGCCTCTTTCCCACAGCATCAAAGAAACTGATCGACACCCCAAAGGAGCCGATCAACTCCTTTTCGCCCGAAAGGAGCCGCCCGCAAAAGCAAGCAGCCGCCAGACTCATGTCCTCAGACCCGAGAAGCCAACTGGTACTACAAATGAGCCGCCTGCTACTTCTCAACTGTTATTTTTTTATTTTATGTTTTTATATTATTTAGTTTATTTAATTTCCTATCTTCTTATTTTCCTATTAGTAATTGTTTGTTTGTTTTTATTTTTGTTACTCGTAATCTTTTTCAAAAGCGTTTTATGACTTGAATGAACACCCGTTCTTTCGGTCAAGAACCACTTAGTCCATACACCGATCCCGAATGATTTGTTCATCAATCTCGAAAGAAAATCAAAAGAAGCAACCCTTTGTTTCCTTCGAAAACTAAATTCATAGATTCAAAAACCCATAATTCGATAATCTCTTAGACGCATTTGTTATCTACAACCTGCTTAACGATCTACCATTCCCAATGGCCGACGATAAATCTATGTGGGCCACCAACCGAGTGGTAGCACCCACTCCCGAGGATGCTATTGTTCAAGTTGAACTTGGAGATAACTTCACAGTGAAAGGTCATCACCTTTCAATGATCAAAGACCGCCAATTTGACGATCCTGCGTGGCCGATCCGCATAAGCAAAATCCCGAGTTCGTAGAGATATGTGGCATGTTTCGGTATGGAGCCGACGTTGATGTAGACGTTATTAAACTCAAACTCTTTCCATCATCTCTTTCCGGAGATGCATGAGTTTGGTATAATTAGTTGACGTCCGGTACCATCAAAACATGGGAACAAATGAGAACCACTTTTGTTAGCCGTTTCTTTCCACCCGCCATGTACGAAAGACGCATGGGAGAAATTCGTGGTTTCGCCCAAAATCCCAATGAATCGCTCATTGACGCATGGAAACGAATGAAAGACCTACTTCGTAGTTGTCATGGACATGGTTTGTTAAAAGGAACCATCATCCAAATCTTTTATCATAGTCTCAATGAACCAATGCAAGCAATCTGGACGCAGGTGGACTCTTTCTTTATAAGACTCCCAACGAAGCATATCAATTGCTTGAGGACCGAGTTTTCTTGAAACTTGATTGGTCTGAAGATAACCGTTCCAAACCTTTCAAGAAAACCGTTGCTTTCGTTGAAAGTAACGAAAATTCCAAACTCATTGAAAAGATGGACGCTCTCACATCTAAATTTGACTCGCAACTCATAACTATCAAAGACAAAATGAAAGAAATGTGAGGTGAATGCACCCTTTGTGGAGGACCACATCCATCTTCGGAGTGTGATGACACACCGATAAAAGAACCCCCACAAGAAGCAAACTACGCCCAAGGAGGATACCGAGGAGGTGGTTATCGAGGTAACTACTATGAGACCCCCAAAATCAGGCATGGAACAACTAGGCAATAGACACAAAGTTGACATAAATGTGTAAAACGTTCTTAAAAATTTATAATAATTTTTTTAGAATCCAAGAAGATGTTTAATGCATCAAATGGTAAACATGTGACATGTTCAGATTTTCAAAAGGTGACAAGATAGCAAACCAGTATAAAACGAATAATAATCAACAACTAGAATACAAGCAATAGCAAGAGGGAATAAGGCGAGATTCGTCTAAATTCTTAACGAACGTGATAGAGTAGATATGTCAATGATAAGAAAATAAGAAACCAAAGGATTTAGCAAGATTAATTCAGGAGTGTGGTTGGTGTCACCAACAACGGCTTATTAAGTTCTCGATGGTCGATACATGATCACAAGAGAAAAGCCACACAATAAAATTTTTGAATCAAATAAAATTCTTAAGAAGTCACTTGAGAGTAATTCCAATAAAATCAACATCATTAGCAATGAGAGACCGAAGTCAACACATGGTTCACACGAATGAATTTCAAGACAATAGAGTCTAACACACATCATGACAAATACACGAAATAATTGTTCACTTCCAGTCATAAATCACTATTCGCGTCTGGAGATGTTTCGAAGATCTACCAAAATAGATAAAGAGAGTTGGTCGATGTAGAAGCATAAGAATATTGAAACTTTTCAAGTCTGGTATCACTGGTAAGAAAATTAGACGAGTGGTAACTAGAACTATATCACGAAAGAAGATGAGATAACAAGTAAAACAAAGATCTTTAAGTAAAGAAATATGTGCTTGTAGACACGTAATTGGTTCAAGGAAAGATAAGGGTTCATATGTGTAAGTCGCGAACTGGTGTTAATCGCATAAGATGTAAAAGTTTTCAAAACTTTATTTTATTTAACTTTCTAAGGAACATAAGTAAAAAGTTGGCTCTTGGCCATATATTTAAGGTGACTATTATTCGGCCTTGTATGGCTCCTTCTAAATTATGCATAGGTGATCAGGCCATGCATAATTTAGGACTAGCAATGTGACGCTCAGCTTCATCAAACCAGTATTACATGTCATATGATTTAAAATATGTCTATAATGCCATTTGTAAAAACAGGTATCAAAATAATTTATGAAACTTTTCGCCAGTAACTAATTGACTAGATGTTTAAATCAACAATTTTATTGTTACAAGAATCTTTATAGGACCAAAGTAGAACAATTTGTGAAAAGACATTGTAAAACTAATATAAATTAATTTTATAAGATAACATTCAAGTATTTAATATGTCCCCTGTGAAACATTTTGTAAAATGATTCGCAAACAATACCAATTTGAGTTTATATGGTAACATGATGATATTTTATGAAATAGTGAGTGGGTTACACGAGAGTAGTAAAGAGTAGTTCATCACACAATCGATGAAATGGTTACAAGTTGATAGAATTTCAGATGGTTTAGCCGGAATCATCGTGAGATACGTGTCAAAATAATAACGAAATATATGAAAACAAGAACGAAAGATATGAAAACAAGAACTTCAAAACCTCGGCACAAATCAGTGGTACGATGGAAGAAAAGAAAGATAATATAGAATGACAAATAAGTCATGTATAAAATAACAGGTAAAGGAAATCCATATGTGCTATTCGTAATTTATTTGACATAAATATGCTTTTAAGAAAGCCAGAGTATTAGTTTTCGAATAATACGACTAACCCGAAAAGTTTCTATTTTTAAACGTTTTCAAACACAATCAATGTTGGGTAGTTGTAAAACCTCATTCGTTAAAGTTTTACGAGCTCAAGCGAATTCAAAAATGCTTCAATCTGTATTTTTAAATTCTATCAACTTTGACTTTTGGGTCTGACCAGACCAATTGACTTGCTAATGACATTTTTAAGATTCGAAGTCTAAAACAATTTGGTGTAAAACGATGTTTAGACAACTTTTTAGTTTTACTCGAGACTTGAAACGGATAAAAAATAGACGAAAATGCCCTCGCATTAAATCTGTCAACAAAATAATATTTTAGAAATACGTAAAAATAAGTTCTTAAATTTTACAGTTTCAAATGAGCGTAACTTGCTCGTTTTTAAGATTTACGGGTCAAATTTTATGTCCTAAACAAACGTCTCAACAAGTAGAAATATATTTTTATTTTTAGAGTCCATAAAAATATTTTATTGACATCGTTAAATTACATGTAACTATTCTGCAGAGAGTATATTTTTCGACACCTTGAAATCTAATCAAACTTCATAACGACCCGGAATTTATGTACACACGTGGTTTGTGGATTCCTTAAAGACGAAAGAGAATAAATTGTATAATTTAGCATGTAAAGAAAACATAGTATAAAAATGGTTCAAGAATGCCAACAATAAACTAAGAATTCAAAAATGGCGCATGACATCCGTGTCTTATTAGATTTTCTATGTCTCAATAAGATGATAACTAGATAACTTCTAGAGTTGTAGGTTCATTTTATCACGAGAAGATCGTGTTTTAGGGCCACTAGCTTTCTAACTCGAGTTTTTGTTAAAGAAAATGTCTAATAATCACGACCCGTTTGTTTTCTACTAATTGTTTTTGTCTTTGTCATATGATACTGACTATGAATTATTGTATGTTATGTATTCAGGTTGTTACCCGTGGTATAAACATGTTGTTACACGTGTATAATTGTTACCCGTGGTATAAACACGTTGGAATTGGACGTGGCTAGAATGTGGCGATATGAGGGCTTTAACTAAGAATCTTGCTAGTATGATCCTTCCTTTAGTCTATTTGCTTTTCTTGTTTATTTATTGGATAATTTAGGACACAAGATATAGTATACATTTATCAAGTTATGCCGAGGGTGTCTGGCTTTGCTTAATTTTACCGGAAAATGTGATACACTGATTTTTTTTATTACACTTGAGCTTGTGGCTTGTTTACGGCCATAAACTCTAAAGTGATAAGCCTTTTGTGCCCAAACGAGTTAGCTTTATGTGTTATTCAAATTTCCGTAAGATAATAGAAACGCCCCCAGTTTGTGCCCCTACTGCGTTGGACCCTGCCACGTCCCTGGTTTGACCTTTCCAGGCCCCGGTGGTTTGACCATTCCCGACCCGAGTTTGACCACTTTGACCCTGGTCTGACCCTTCCAGGCCCGGTTTGACCCTTCGAGGTCCGGTTGTTGACCCTTCCATTCCCGGGTTTTACCCTTCGTGATCCGGGCTTCACCATATCCAACTCGGGTTTGACCATCCCCGACCGGAGTTGACTGGCCTGACACTGCTCGACCTAGCCCAAACCGGTTTGACCCGAGTTCAAATACTCTCACGTTTGGGTATATTATTATAGCCTTGACCTGACTTTGACCCGAACCCAACTAACCCCACCCGATTTACACACCTATTTGTATGAATGATGTTTCAATTTGTTGAATATGTTAATACAGTAGAGATTGCCGTTATAATGTGTTTTAGAACATTAGGTAATGGGATGTATAAAGCTTGCTGTTATGAATTTAGTAAGGAATATACACGCTATTCTGAGTACGGCTTTCTAGCAAGAATTTCTATTACAGATCGAGTATATCTTTGAATTTTAATGTTTGTATTGTTTACAGGCTGTATGATCTCTAAAGGTTACCGTTTGAAGACTCAAGGCCCATTTTAGCTAGATTATCACCAAGGATTCAAAACATGTTTCAAACGTGGCCTGTTATAAAGCTATGTATTTTAACGTGTGATATATGATTTGGCTTGAGAACTATGTTTGGCTGCATTGTGGAATTTGAGAACTATGTTTTGCTTTTGTGTCGCCTGAATGTTAACGTTGATCTTAACTTGTGTTGGTTGAATGTTGTATTCAATCTTCTTTTGTGTTATATTCACCGGGTATAAATCCTTTAAAAAATAGAACTTCTTTTGTGCCGATGGGAAATTTGATGCGGTAGACAAAAACACTATCGAACAAAGACATGCATCATAGTCTGCTGTTTGAAATGGTGTAGGCCAATGTAACTGAAAGTATCTAATCTAGCTCCCGAAGAACAACGCCACTAGATATGTACTTGTAATAGACTTTTAATACGTGTCGAAATGGTTTAGGTCGACCCAAAAAGTTTGTCTTTTAAACAAACAGGACGACTAGAAGAAACTATCTCGGATGAAACTAGCTTCCAGAAGTCTGATGGATCATCCACACATCCGACACAGACAACACCCAATAATTCCAACTACACCTTTAACCACAAACACGTTAAGGAACCATGGACCCTGCTGAAGAAGTTCCGAGAATAATAAAGACGGAAAATGTAAAAAGACAAACGGGGTTTGGATGGAAGTAACCGCGTACTTTCATAAGGAAACGGGGTCATCTGCATATGGAAAAATATGATTCGTCATAAGGTTAGTCAATATTGCTGTCTTCTATGGTAATAGTTGTACGGAGAGACACAGAATTGTCGAGGACAATAAACTGATGAGGCAAAAGGATAGGTTGCTACTTGACGAGGCTGGTGTCTCTCTTGTGCTATATATATGGGGAATTAAGGCATGAACCATAACCTTCATCTCGTTATTGTTAATATTAGTCATCTCAAGTCGGTTAAATTCCTTATCTCCTTTTCGGATTTTGTGCAGGAAATGAAAGGCTCCATGAATGAGAAGATTGCTCAGCATTTTGATTTTGATGCTTCAACCCGTAACATGCTCAACCATTAACTGATGACAACAAAGTATTAGTTTTCAAATTAAAATTAGTAAAAGAATTTAAATAATATGGATTCATTTTGCCATACGTTATGCACAAGTGGTAAATAAAAAAGATATGCATTCAATCATAAGGTACAGTAAAATAATAGAATCATATCCCAGTGAATGCACCTTAAATGAAAAAATTGCATGCACCATGCATCATCTCTATAAATAACACAACCACCTCATCTGACAACAACCATAGCACCAAACTATTCACAAACAACCTCAAAAAACAGTCGATTATATTTGAAATCTTGCAAATGATGAAGATGCAAACAATCTTGATGTTCCCATGGTTAGCCCATGGTCACATCACATCTTTCTTAGAACTAGCCAAAGAGCTAAGTAATACGAATCTTTTCAACATATTATTTTGTTCAACTCCTGCTAATCTCCAATTGGTGAAGAAAACATTACTAAACGAGTGTGTTTCACACTCGATTACACTCATACAACTTAACCTTACCCCTTTACCGGACATTCCTGCCGATCTTATGCCTACTGTTAAACACGCTTTTGATAATGCAAGCCCCCAATTCACTGAAATAATGAAGCGTTTAAGTCCCGATCTGCTCATTTATGACATTTTTCAGCCGTGGGCTCCTCTTGCGGCTGCTAATCTTGGAATTCCTGCTGTGGTGTTGATAACCACTAGTGATGCTGCTTCCATGTGTCACTTTTACGCGAAGGTAGCAGATAACAAAGATAAAGAGGAGGATCCTATCATGGAATGTGTTGCCCACTCCTCTGATATTGTTCTTGTTGAATCTTTCAAGGAGATTGAGGTTGAGTATGCTCATGACCTTTCTATTTTGACTGGTAAAAAGGTTGTGCTCGTTGGTCCACTTGTTGCGACCTCAATTCACGAGGTGGTGACGGCGATACTTATGAAGTTATGCAGAAGTGGTAGCAGCTACCATGGTCGTGGCAATGTCCTTCAGAAGACCAAAAGTGAAGGATATCCTATCGGTACGTTCTATCTATGCAACTGCAAAGAAATTTCCATACAAAACTAATTCGAAAAAATGCTTAATCTTCTCACGATTGTTGTTTACTACTCTGATTCTCCCTTTAAACCTAATTAGCTCGTATTCCTTATGTACTATGTATATTGCATTTGATAACTGATTTTGTTTTGTTACTTTTCGGAAGGATAACATATATGTTTTTCCTTTTGTGGTGGTGGTTATTTAGATGGTTTATCAGAGTTCATACATAATGAAGAAGTAGAGAAACAACAAGAAGATTCGATTGATGTAAGGGCCGCTAAGTATATTGAAAACTTTTACGAAGAGCTCAAAAGATCTGCAGTAGCTGATGGATTTGCCTCTTAACAAGATGTTGAAGATTTAGTCTGGTTATATTCTTGGTAGTTTAGTAAACTTATGTAGTAAAGAATAAGGTCTATGGAATAACCTTGATGTAATTTTGGACCTTATTTGTATATGCGACTTCTTTTTATAACTTCTGACTTCTTATTTTCTACTTTACCGACAAAATTGATAGGTCTCGATCACTTGTTAAAATCAGTACTTAAGTTCCTTTCTTGAAGTACTTTCGGTAAACAGTTCTAAACATCCCCTTTATATGTAGCAGTTTGAATAAGCAATTTCAGTAAGCCTTCTTAAAACAGATATATAAGCTAAATTGATAATAAGCATTCCAAATTTTATAAGTAGTTTGGAAAAGACAATCCCAGATAGACCCTTAACAATGCCTTAGTAAAATAAGATAGATACTGTAACAACAATTATAAGTAGTTTAAAAAAAAAACAATCCCAAACAACCATTATCTTTTCTTGCCTTCTACTTTTCTCTGTAAAACCTCATTACTGAAACTACAATAAAATTACCTCGAAGGAATCGGGCTATTTCTATCAAGAAACTGGAAAGCAAATGAGAGAAAGTATGATATTCTGAATCAGGGAGAGATAAATAAAAGGTACGGCACGAGTAAGCACAAGCTTACTTGGTTCCCTGTCCATCTTCAGCTTGCACTTGAGGATATGCAAGTTTTGGTGAGACAAGGCTTTCGACGCAGGTAGATATAATCCACCTAAGATTCAAATGATTGAAATCATCACTTTTACAAAAAGTTTGTTCTTCAAGATCATACATCCACATTTCATCATCGGGGGCTTTAGTCATAATCATAAGTTTTCGATTGCCATAAAAAACCTCCGGTTGAGCCCTTAGAAGTCCATAATACCCACCAGCCACAATCTTTGTCCAAGATTTTTGTACCCCATACTCGTTCATCAACCAAACGTCGCCTTTCGCCACATCGAATATAGCAAGCTTTTCACCAATTGCAACAAGTACGGAATAATCATCAGACTGCAAGATATCAAAATTATTAAACAAAAAATTGGGTGACGGAACTTCACTGATGAATTTCTCTTCAGCTATACTGAAAGCGGCAATAACCTGTGTAGAATCAGAAGCCTTGCTAGTAATCCAATGAAGATACCCATTAACAAACACACCCGACCTCCAATCTCTAATACGACCATACCAACCGTAATGATCATAAGGTGAATCACTCACCTGCTTCCAAGTAACGCTTTTAAGGCTGTAAACATACACACGTATCTTGAAAGGCGGAGTTGCAGAAGGACCACGAAAGTAATACATGGAAACAACCTTGTAATCATCTGACAAAGAATCATAACCAAAACCACTCCTGCTAAAAAAACAGTGATACCTAGTATTATTGTATGTGATTAAGTCACGCGCGGTGACATTTTTTTCGAATTTTACATACTCTTTAGTAGTTAGATTAAAAATGGCAGCGTCTGTTAAGGATCCAAAACCATAAGCTAAAACAAGGCCATTGCAAGAATCATATGTACGACCAGAACGTATGATTGATTCAAAAGGAAGCTTTGGTAGTGGTGATACTGATTGAAGGTCATGAAATGGAACCGAAGAAGCTGTGCCATCGTTGGACCAAAAGACGAGGTGATTTTTGTTGAGAGTTTTACAATGAGTATTGATGAAGTGGGGTTCTAAAAGTAAAGACAGCCATTCCTTTGAAACGCACCGGAACCGGCCTAATGATTTGACCGGAAGGCGGTATAGAATGGCGATGATGATATCCTGTGGGACTGTGATGCTGTGTTCTTCACAGGCCATTGATATCGTCCTTAGCTTAGATCATACCCAATAAATACTAGTTTATGTTATGGTAATCATTTAAATGTATTTATTGATATTAACTAACAAAAAAAAACAACTTGTTTGACTTTGAACATATTAATTCTGCAAAAACTGAGTTTTGACCAAGTTTTTTACTCGAGTATTGTACGGTTGTACCTTTAAAGCTTAAGCCTTATGTAGCCAAACTAAAAATGTTGGATGAGGTCTGTCACATAGGACTATGTTATACCCTCGTCTATATGCCAAAAGGAAACCCGAGGCCGGCTATGTGACTGCAAATCATTTTAGTTTCATATATAACGACTTCTGATCAAATTGCCTCCCAAACAAGTCTTTAGGAGAGTTGCTTTTTTGCGCTTATATTTACACTGACTTTGGTCCCTAGACCCTAATGGTCTTTTATTGATTCAAACTAGTGGACATCCTATGTGAATAATCAAGTACTTACATGAAACTGTAAGTTGGAAATTCTTACTGTTCTAAGTTAACGTGGAAAGCCAAACAAGAAACTTCTGCGCTTTGAATGGCAGACATTTCTGTTCATAGCCGATATCAAGATCGCAGAATTAAACTAGTTGCTGAAGTAGAAGCCAAACAAAAAAATATACACCAGCCAGGATTGTATACTTTTGCATTTGTTGTAATCTATTTGAATATTATTTTCATCACGAAACCATTTGTCAATAATGCATGGTTTTTTCCATCTCATTTACCACATAAGTTTTAAGTTTTAACACATATTTCTTAAAAACAAGTCTTAGTATGTCTCTAGTGGCGGAACCAGAAAGTTTGAGGAATGGAGGCAAAAAAAATTTTTTTGAACGATAGTCGTTGTATACACCAAAATAATAATACAAATATAAGGTTTTTACATTATTTTTTTCTTTTCGGGGGTAATTTGAAGGTTTTCACATTGTTTTCTTTCCGAGTGAGATGCAATTCGATTTTACGATGATGTGCAATTTAATAATCTTAAGATTTTACGATTTTATGATATTACAAAGTGAAAACAATCTCAATACACCTAGGATTTTTTTTCAAGTTTAAAATTATATTTTATACGATTACTATCTTAAGATTTTACCCAATATCATCCTACTTTACTCGAAATACAAACTAAAAAGATATAAAGTTATGAAATGTGTTTCGAGTAAGTAGGATGATATTGGGTAAAATCTTTTTAGTTTGTGATGGAGTTTTTTTTTAATTATGTAAATTTTACGTATTTGTGATGTAATTTTATTTTTACATATCATATTAGTTTGTAAACAATTTATATATTTAATACACGGAGTTTTTATATATAACTTTTTTAAATTATTAAAAATATAATATATTTTTTTAGAAAACCAGGTTAACCGGGCTCGATCCGCACCCAGTGACTCGACAGGATCGATTTGCCCGGATTTCAAAACATTGAAATTTTATTCTCTTTAACTTACTATCCATTTTTATATATTTTTATCAAATTTAAAATTTTTCAAATTTGTATAAATTTAACTTTAATTTATATACAAATTTAGTGGGTAAAGTGTAACATTCAATTAAAAAAAGTAGTCATCGTTACTCGTCGCCACATTGCGCGGATAAAATGCTAGTTTTTGTAAATTTATATTTGTTTTGATTTAATTCTTTTAATTTATTAAACTTTATACTTAAATTTTCATTCTACTAAAGGTGGTCTTTATAACCTTATATTGATATTTTGCTTTAACTTTTCTTGTGTTTTGAAGTTCATGTATCTGTATTACAAAAATAGCACATGCACTAAAAAGATATCTTTTTAATGTTAACTCTTTCGTGTCAATTTTTACTTGTCTATTTTTGATATTTTAGATATTCTTTATATAATTTTCTTCAGAGAAGAATTAACAAATGGGTTAATCATTAGCAGTTGGATTTGGATGTTGGGATGTGAAAGAGTATGAGAAGATGAATTAACGGATGATAGTGTTGTAGGGTTAGACGAAGACCCGGCGTTATTGTTGAAGTACTCGTAAACCCAATTGTTAGGATCCATTAATAAAAAAAGGTGTGTTTGTGTTTTATAAAAAAATGATGATTTTAAGGGGTTTTATAATTGAAAATTAGGTTTTTCTTTGAAAAACGGGTATACACCGCTCCTCCAACGATCATTTTTTTTAAATGCAACAGTAACTTTTTTTTAATTTCGAATTTATTAAAAGAATAATAAAACATATATATTATAAATACGCGAAAACGCGCATTGTCCTTTCGGCGCGAGACACGAAAAAACGAGACATGGTGTGATTTTTAGCGTTTTCAGTCTGCGTTTTCCCACGGAGCGAAATGAAAACCCCGTACCCTGTGCTCTTAACTTTTTGATGTTATATAATATTTTACATAAAATATATGAACGAATTAAGGGCCCGTTTGGTGTGCTAGTTTAAGTGAGTTTAGTCTCAAAACTTGTCAAATTCAACGTTTCGTATAGTTTTTTTTGTTGACACAAGGTCTCATCCCCAAAAATGGAATCCAGGCTCCCATGTGGGGTTTGCTCCATTTAACCTATGAGAATTCATTTTTTATTCTAACTTTTTTTCAGAACCACACATTTATTTGTTATTATTCTTATTTTCTATTTTTTTATTTAAATAATACATAATTATTTAATTTAATCAAATATAATAAATATATTTTTTCTCTCTTAAACCTACCTCAAATCCCAAAGTTACATTAAACCACAATCAAATCTAACCACACTTATAAACCAAACGAACCTTTTACATTAATTATAATTAGAGAAAATTCTTGAAATACCCTAAGGTTTCATCTTTTTTCCTTTTTGCACCCAACAAATAAGAATTTTCTAAAATTTCTTATGCCACTTATACGACTTGCCTAAAAATAAGAAAAGTGTACTTTATTTCTTATGACGCATGTCATAGGATGTCAGACGAAAGTAAATGTGTGTAAGAAATTGTCTATATGCAACTTCATTTTATTTTTTATGCGACTTGTATTAAAAAATATTTTTTATTAAAAAACGCCTTTAAATTTGAACTTTATTTTTATTCGACTTGAA
The DNA here is from genome assembly GCA_025667525.1 of Glebionis coronaria. Lineage (NCBI taxonomy): Eukaryota > Viridiplantae > Streptophyta > Magnoliopsida > Asterales > Asteraceae > Glebionis > Glebionis coronaria. Next base: position 16,495 of record JANFOE010003076.1, on the reverse strand, counting down.
CCATTATTTATTAAAAAATTATTTTTACAAAAATATTTTTTTATAAAAAAAAGTTTATAATAAAATTAGTTGTATAAAAATTATTTTTTATCGAAAAATTATTTTTCTTAAAATTTATAAAAAATTATTTTTTGTAAAAAAAGTATTTTCTATGAAAATAATTTTTTAATGTAAAAAAATAATTTCTTATAATTTTGTTTTTATAAAAAAATAATTTTCTTATAAAAATAATTTTTTATAGATTTTTTAATTAAATAAAGATACAAGTCACATAAAAATAAAGTTTAAATCAAATAAAGTAAAAAGTTTTTTTATAATAAAAAGTATTTTAATCCAAGTCGCATAAAAAGTATAACGCAGTTACATAAATATAGTTCGAGCTTAAACATGCCTAATATTTCACAAATAAGTGTTAGATAATAATCAGCTTTTGTTATTATACAAACAAATTGGACATGACAAAAAAATATCATAGTTAACCTGATATAAAAATGACATATGATGTAAAAAACATCCGAACCATCAAACTGTAAAAAGCTTTCATCATCTAAACCATAGTACTACTGGTTACGAACATGGCATTCTACTTTATGAAATGTTAGTTTTTATAATGAGTGGTTAGACACATTCATAATAAATGAGTTCTATAAAAAGTTGAAGTTACAAACACAATTAAATGTATTAATTTTCTTTAATGTAATAATAACTTTTTAAAACTGTTATTGACTAAACATACATTTACTATATGTCATAAACCCTTTTAAATGGCTCATATTGACTCATTATTCAAAAAACCTTATGCATTGAAATGGATTGTATTAAAAACGAATATGATGAATAACCTTTTGACTAATGGCTTTTTAGTTTCTTATTATAGAAATGTTAGAGGCTTAAAAAAATTAAGACTCCTAATTATAAAAAATGACTTAATCCTTTTATAAAGTAGTAAAGATAACGTAAAAACAAAATCTAAAGTCAAAGTTATATATAAACGTTTTCAAAAATCAAATGTGGATAAATAAAATAAGACAAAGAGATTATACGTTAAAAATTTGTAAAACCGTTCTATGATGTGTGACTTTCATAATGTTTTGTTGTATTTCAAATGGATTTATAAAAAATTTCTGAATTGAACCTGCAATATTTAAGTACATTAGCAACAATACTTATGTTGCGGTTCAACTGGTTCGACCTCGCTTAATTTAATTTTTCGAAAAAAAACAAAAGTTATATTTCCAACGATTAGAAAAAAAATATAAATTAAACTAGTAAAACTTATTTACATCAAGCACATAAATTATTTCTCAACAAATATAATATGTAAAAATAAAATTACATCACGAATATGTATAATTTACATTTTTTATTTTTAAAAGAACACGAAAAAATCAAAATCTGATGAATTCTCGAAAACCGAGTTGATCCGGTTACCCAAACATGATGGGCCCAACCGGGTTTCGAACAAACTAGGTCAAACCGTATTTCAAAAACTTGCTATTTTTACCTTTAATGGCTAAAAGACAACGAGAGATGGATACACGTTGATATTTTGGACCTATGGCATAGCCAAACTGCACCATCTCAAATACAATAACGATGTTATAAGATTAAATAGCTAGGTTGGTGAATGTTATGTGTTCTTTTTTTTACTGTTGTGTGATGTATTTTTGAAGGTGTGTTATGAGATTCACTTGCATTTATAGGGTACGTGTTGATACGACGACCCTATAACATGTTATTCGATGCAACTACACCTTCTTTTATTTGAAAAAATGAACTTGTGCTCAAATGGCTTAGATTAAAAAGCTCAACGTGTCAACCAGAACATCAATATGGGTAAAAGTCATATATACAAAATATACTATTAAAATGTGACCATTATACATAGTAAACTTTTTTATGTTCAATATACTATCAATCCATTTAACCATGAAAATCATTTGCAAAATAAATTCACTAATAAAAATTTACAAAGTTATTCCAAATGCCCATAAAAATTATAAAAAGTCATAAGAATTATAAAAATTCAAAATTATTTTTTTTCAGAAAAATAACTTTTCCAAAAGTTAGAAGAAAAAAATATAAAAAATAAAGTATTTTTTAAAAAATTGAGTTTTTCTTTCAGATCTTAAAAGAATTTGAAGAAAAAAATAAAACCAAATAAAAATATTTTAAAAAATAAATTGTAAAATTTTTTTTTTAGAAAAAACGTTTAGTTTTTTTTATCTTTTTTAAAAGCTCGCCAATTTGAAGGATCACCCACCCGCAACACCTACCCAGTAAACCACAAGTACTAAAACAATACGTTACGATTCTTGATAGATCAAACAACCATAGCAACACACATATAACACCTACCACATCGCAGCTACCCAAAACGGGCAACACCAATACCAACTGAAAGGAGCCTCATAGGTACCAAAAAACCGAAGCAACAACAAAAACAACAGGTACAACACTTTTGATTAAACCAAAACAAAACACTATTAGAAAGTACCTACTATATACTCTCATCGGTTCGATTTCAAATTTATAAAAATAATACAACATTTTTGTTTGAACCAAGGTTTTTAAGATCAAGATCCTAGTATAATATTACTTTCATAATAGTTTTTATAAACGTTATTCAAATTTAAAAATAGCTATATATCACTAACATTTAAATATAAGAATATTTCATAAAAATGTCGTACTAAGTTATAATTATGAAATTGTTAGCCCTATATTTTATATAGTCGAACAAGAATGTAATAGGTCATCTTAGTCGTTAATGGTCTAGTATTGTAATAGGTTGTCGGGTTAACCGGGCTTGAACTTTAAGCTAATATTGTCTAAGTTAAGGGCTATATGCCCAAGTGTAAGCCAAGCCCGGCACATGGAAAAAAACCCAGGGCCGTGGAAATCCCATGTGGTTCGTGGGTATATAAACCCTCTTCCATATGTGGAAGAGGGTGTTGGCTCATTTATTTTCACATAGTAAAAGTGTAAACCTTCCACCACTCTCTCTACTTTCTCTCTCTACCATCATCTATTTTGTTGATTCCAAACTTAGATCGATTTAGCTTTATGTATACGAGATTAGATCAAGTAATACACTTAGAGAAACCTTTGTATATGTATATGAAAATCTAAGTGTTATGCGGAATTAACACTTAAACAAGAACACACAAGATGTAAACAAACTTTCACTTTGATTAATGATATCAAACTTGCTTACAATGAAAGTGTTTAACGTATGAAAACTTATATTGAACATTAACCTAAAGGTCTTCTTTTATAGACATAAGAAGCCTTGTACAATAATCTACGTATCAACTATTCTAGGTAAAGATAAATATAGAAAATACATTGTTGTTCCTATCTTTACTAGAAGTAATCTAGAACATAATAAACGCGTAGATCATATCCTTCCATCAGTGCTTGTCTTCAATGTGTCAAGGCTTGACTTCTTCTTGTCAACGCTTGATCTGTCATCGTTTGTTTTCTTCCTATCAACGCTTGTTTTACTCTTGTCAGCGCTCAAGTAGAATGGCTATAATTTATTCCCAACAATCCTCCCCTAAACTTGATATCTACTCTAGTAATCAAGTTTCTGAATAAACATTAAGAACTAGGAGGAATCTTACAAACCTTCTCATATTGGTAATAAATAAATCTTATCAAATCTTTGGCCACATCACTTGAATAATCAATTTCCAGCTGTGTATTCTTCATCTTCTCCAAGACTTCCTTGGACATGAAATACTGACCATCTACAAGTAGATACTCAGCAAACTTTGTAGAACTCAAATAATAAACACCAGCAGCTGAATACAATCTCCATTGAAGACCACTGAGGTCATCTTCAAGATCCTTCCAAATAGCAGGATCTTCATCTCTTGGTCCACACATTCTCTTGAATGTTGACCATAGTTTTATTGCATTGACTGAAGTGGGATCTTCAGTCTCATACTTGGCCTCTAACAACCTCCATAGATCTACCAAATCTTCTCTATCAAAACTTGCAAAAAAAGATATAAGAGTGGTAAAAGTGTGAACCTCTTTTCCATACCTGCCAATCTTCCAAAACCGACATTCATCTTCTTCATAGCTTATAATAGGGTTTCTGGAATCAATTGGTAACACTTGTACCATATCTGAAGCTTCTAATGGTGAGATCTTGAGGCTCCTTCTTATAACAGCTTCACTTTGATTTAATGGATCCATATCTTTGGGAAACTCAAGAGGGACTCCCTTTTTCACAGGTCTGGGAACAACCATTGCCTTCTTAAGCTCCATTTCCTCTGCAAGTTCTTCTTTTCTTTCATCAGAAAGAAGTCTTAGAGTGTTTTCTTCCTGCACTCTAACCCAAATGGGATAAGCTCTGCACTCCAACTCTTCAAATGTCAAACCAATCAATTTCTTATGAGTCCATCCTGTTCCATGACATCTGAGTAGCATGTAGTACAACTCCCTTCTATCCCTTTTCAAATTTGAGAGAACATTGCTTGCTTTGTGTTTCAGAATGACCTTGCAATCCTTTTGTACTCTGAGAAGAATCTCCAAACCCCATATCTGATCTGAAATGGTCAAATGTGGATTTTCCATACATCTATCTTCCCAAGCATGGTACATCTGAACAACTTCTGGCATGTCAAAATCAACCTGCAATTTCAACTCATTCAACTTATCTTTTGCCAACTCATCACCATACTCAAGTCTTTCTGGTTGTTCTATGATCATTACACTTGAGTCTGAACTGGCTTCATCACTTCCTTCTTGCTCTTCTGAAGTGACAACAAAAGGTGATTCACCCACCTTTTTTCTTTCTTGTTCCACAATTTGTGCAGCCAACCTTCTATCAAACTCAATTTGTGCTGCATTCTTTGGAACAACTTCTTCTACCATAATACCCTTACCTTTATCTAATGGATCAACTGTTGGTAAGGTAGATGGTAATACCTGTGAAGAAACATCTTTATTGATGGATGATGACTGGAATACATCAGCCTCATCTGTAGGTCTGTCAACGGCCAATTTTGCTTTGTCAGCGCCCAAGTTACTCATGTCAGCGTTCAAATCTGTCTTGTCAACGCCTAAAGTACCTGTCTCAGCGCCTCTTGTAATTTCCTCCAACATTGCTGTAAATGACAAATTTAAGTTTGTAGGAGAGACTAGAGACGTATCAAAACCTGTCTGTTTCTTCAAACTTGTTAGGGCCTCAGCAACACCCAAATATTCACCATCATGGGAGCCCTTATCACTCACATTTATTTGTTCATCCTCCCCTTTGGAAGATTCATCCATCCCTCTCCTTGTGCTAGCATTCTCCAAGATAACAATCCTCTCCCTCAATTGCTTGAGTTCAAGGCCTTGTGTACTGACAATATGTACCAAGTCTGCATTTTGCTTTTGCAAACTTATGCAGACAGCCGTCAATTCCATCAATGTCATTGGTTCCAATCTGCCCTCTTCTAAAATGGGTATTTGACCTCCCAAGTTAGATTCATTGGGCATAGATGAGGTTTTAATTATGGTAGGACTGTCTTGGCCAGCTTCTAAGCCAGAACCAACAGTCCCAGCCTCATCCATAACACCAACCACACTTGTGGTGGTGGTTCTCTCTGCTACATGGCTAGGACCACTAGAGGAGAACACTCCAGTAGTCCTTTGGCATTTTTGCAACCTATATTGTGTTGGGGGAGAAGATGATGTGGATGGGGTGGATGTGGGTTGGTTAAGGGGTGTTTGGGTCTGTGAAGGATTTGTGTCAACGTTTGGAATAGGCATGTCAACGCTAACATTTAATGTGTCAGCGTTGAAAGGTTCTTGGTCAAGTTGCATGTGTTGTGGTGAAGGTAAAGGTTCAGATATTGGGTCAATTTGGGGTTGTGGGTCTGGTTGGGGTTGAGTTGCTTCAATGACAGCAATCATAGCTGGGGTTAGGGGTAGGTCACGGTGTGGGGGTGAGTTCATCTTCATAAAAATTGCTTTCTTTTGCACAGGGATCTCATAAAAATCATCATGATCCCTTGTGTAGTAATTTTGCACCTCAAAAACCATTTGTAAAAATCTGGGATAAGCTAAAGTCATTTTGTTCCCTTTATTTTTACACATGCCCTCAAAAATCATTTTGGAATAATTAAACTTTTCCCCAGTAGCAATGCACACAATAGCACTAGAAATAGATCTATTGATCTCATTGTGTGCAGTACACTTGGGACTCAAACATTGTAAGAGGACATGTATTAGGTACTTCCAGGCTGGGGGAAACTCCTGTTTATGATATTTATTTAAAGTTCCTTCAGCAGGAAAAGGATAACCCAAAGCCCTTAGTCCTTGTTTTATTTCATTTATGGGGAGGGTGGTTATACCATCTGCATCATCAAGATGCAAAGCTTGGCGTACCAAAGCTTCAGTAACCACCCATGTGCGCCCATGAACAATAGATGATAATATAGTCACTCTATTAACTGTTGAGGAACTTACAATGTTCCAAAACTATTTAATATGTGTGAAAGGAATGAGTGGAGCATGAGAAAGAGCATACCTAATGGGGGATGCATTCAAATATGCCACCATTTGTGTGTATTGGGGAAACAGAGTATCATCAGCTTCAAGATATGCTACCATGTTGTGTTGACTCCTAAACCCCAATTCCAAATCACTTGGTTTAAATTTTGGTGCCATTGTTGAAAGCTGTTTGAATGATAGATAAAGATGAAGTTATAGGAGAAAATTATGTTAGACAAGAATGATAGGTACCCTGTTTAAAATAGGAGCCAAATATATAGGAGAGAAAAATGCATGTGATTGGCCCAAAAATAGGCAAGTATTTTCAAAATGCAATCATGAAAATATTGAAAAGAAATAAGTTTATCTCATGCATTAAATGAAAGTTATCTGCTCCCAAAATTACGGCCCAAAAATATGTCAAAAAGTAACAACTGGGTAGGTCCCATTGAGTGTCAACGGTCAAAAATAACTTATCAACTCCCAACGGCTATATTCTTGTCAACGTTTGCCAAAGCCATGTCAGCGTCTAAATTGGTCACAACAACGCTTGGAAAAATACTTGTCAGCGTCCAAAAATAAAAATTTATAAAAATGAAAAATGACCTTAACAAAGTAATTTATCCTAGAGAAGATAACCTATAAGTTGATAATTATTATAGGGCGGCAAGCACTGTCCAGTTATGCACACTTGTTTATGCAAGATAGACATAACAGTCCTCTAGAGTCCCTTGCTAACTAAAACTCTTAACAACTAAGTTACCTCATAAAATTCCTTGTTACTCCTAGGTAAAACCCATGATAAAATCATTCCCAAGTCTCCCAACAGACCACAACCAATTCTAGGCCAAAAATGTCTTGGCAGCATGCATAGTATATCAACTTTGCATGCTATAGTGCCTCATGATTTAGTAAAACTAACTCATACTCACCTGTGTACACAATCTAGAATTATGATAAGAGTATCATAAGGATACCCAAAAGTCCTAAAGGTTCCTAAAACCTCCCCTTAAACTGTGATACAAATATTGCCAAAAATATGCATGAACATAAAAAATTTATGTCAAGACAGGAATAGAAAATTCCAACCATCATCCATAAATAAAAACATGCTCAAACAAGTCTACAATGATCCATAAGCAACTCTGTATCCAATGGTATAATGCTAACACCTCTTGCACATTTAGATTGAAAACCACAAAACTAACATTGTTGCTGACAACGCCCCGATAACACTTGTCAGCGTTAAAGAAACATTTGTCAGCGTTAGACAAATATATTGCTGACAACGTCACAATAACACTTATCAGCGTTAAAGTAACCTTTGTCAGTGTTAGAAAAATAGAGTGGAAACTCTAAATCCTCAAAAAGACCAATAACAATGCATTATCCTGTACATACTTTTACAAAAAGACTCCAAAACACATATTATGTGAGATTGATCATTCCAATACTTGTTACCAAGTATTGAAACCTTCCAGCATCAAAAGGTTTAGTTAGTAAATCTGACACATTTTCTTCTGTGTCAACCCTATCTGGTTGTATTAAACCCTTTTCAAAACAATCTCTTATAAAATGGTGTCTAATTTCTATGTGTTTAGTTTTAGAATGATGTACATGATTCTTAATAATGCATAAGGTGCTGTTATTGTCAACAAATATCTTGGTATGCATGAAATTATACCCATAGTCCAACAGCTGGTTCTGAATCCATAAAACTTGTCCACAACAAGCAGCTACAGCCACATACTCTGCTTCAGTTGTAGAATTAGCCACCACTGTTTGTTTCTTGCATTGCCAAGATATCAACCTACTCCCAAGAAACTGACATCCACCAGTTGTGGATTTCCTATCAAACTTATCACCTCCATAGTCACTGTCTGAATATGCAATAAGCTCCAAAGGTGAATCCTTTGGGTACCACAAGCCAAGACTAGGATAACATCTTAGGTACCTAAAGATTCTCTAGACAGCATAAAGGTGACATTCTTTGGGAGTCACTTGATGACGTGCACAAGCACACACATCAAACATGATGTCAGGTCTGGAGGCTGTGAGATACAGCAATGAACCAATCATTGATCTATAGTGCCTGACATCAACATCTTTCCCATCTCCAATCTTTCCCTAAGGGTGTTCTCTATCCATAGGAGTAGTAGCCCTCGTTTCATGTGGAGAAAAGCCAAACTTCTTCAAGATCTCTGCTACATACTTATCCTGGGAGATGAAGATACCATCTTCTTTCTGCTGAACTTGTAACCCTAGAAAGAAGTTCATCTCCCCCATTGCACTCATCTTGAATTTGTCTGTCATGAGTTTGGAGAAATCCTTACTCATCTTTGGATTTGTAGATCCAAAATGATACCATCTCCATAAACCTGAACAAGAAAGACATCCTTACCAGCCTTCTTGGTAAATAATGTCTGGTCTATGGTCCCCCTTTTGAATCCATTGTCCACCAAATAAGTAGACAAATTACCATACCATGCTCTTGGGGCTTGATGAAGTCCATACATAGCCTTCTTGACTCTATACACCTTGTCTGGATTCTCTGGATCTTCAAAACCAGGAGGCTGCATGACATACACATCCTCAACAATTGTACCATAGAGGAAGGCACTCTTGGCATCCATTTGATAGACAATGAAGCCCATGCAAGATGCATAGGCTAGACAGATCCTCATAGCTTCAATCCTTGCAACTGGTGCAAAGACCTCCTGATAGTCTATCCCTTCCTCTTGTGTATATCCCTGAGCCACTAATATTGCCTTGTTTCTGACCACAATACCTCTTTCATATCTCTTGTTTCTTAGAACCCATCTTGTCCCTATAGGTCTGACATATCTGGGACAATCAACCAGCTCCCAAACATCCTGAATTGCAAATTGGTGAATCTCATCCTGCATTGCTTCCACCCAACTTGGTTCTTTGAGAGCATCAAAGATCTTCTTGGGTTCCTGTTGTGACAGAAAACAGGCAAATAAACATGCTTGCACAAGAGGGGTATCAACCTTCTTGTGAATATTGGCAATAAATCCACCAAGACCTTGATGAGATCTTATAGTCTAAACAGGAGTCATAATATCACCAATGATTTGAGAAGTATGGTGATTCTTCATAGTAGAAGTGAGAACTCCTCCTTCAAAAAGTCTGGTGTCTTCAATCTCATTATCCATGTTGCCAATATCTTCTTCTTCAGACTCTCTTTCATCAATATGAGGATGAACCTCTTCATATAAATTAGAAGGTTCACCCTATTCAAAAGTAGAAGAGAAAAGATGCGCAAAAGTGTTGTCAACGCCTGAACCTTGGTTGTCAGCGTTTGGGCTAACAACGCTTGAAATGTTGTTGTCAACGTTTGAGCCATCAACGTCTGAAGTTGTCCTGTCAGCGCTAGATTTGCCTTTGTCAGAGCCTGAAGGACCATGCATGTTGTTATCTGGTGGTACTTGGGGACCACCATTATCCTTTCTAGCAGCAGCAGTAGCAGCAAAAGCATCTGTCCATATGGGAATTGTGACATACTCTAGTATAGGAGATGACTTTTCTGCTTGTGATCCAACCTCTTCATTAACCTGTGTACCTGAAACATCAACAACTTGTTCTTCCACAACATTTGAAGTTACCTTTACAATGTCTGGATTAGTGACAGGCATATAATTTAAAGTCCTAGATAGAGGTTCCAAGTCAAACAACCAATTTGGACCACTTTCAGGATCACTAGGTTTACTCTCTAAAAACCTAACATGTACTCTCTCAAGAATACGTTTTTCCTTCTTAAGGTAAACCCTATATCCCTTCCTCTGTACAGAATAACCCATGAAATAGCCTTCATCACCTTTTGCACTAAATTTACCTAAGGCGTCACTAGTATCAAGTACAACTACATGAAAACCAAAAGGTCTAAGAAAACCAATATTAGGTTTTCTTCCCCAAAGTAATTCATTAGGTATTTTGTTCTGTATCTTGTTGACCAATGCTCTATTTTGAACATAGCATGCTGTATTCACAGCCTCAGCCCAAAAAGCTATGGGGAAATGAGCATCAGCCAACATAGTTCTGGCTGCTTCAATTAGGGTTCTATTCTTTCTTTCTGCAACCCTATTTTGCTGTGGGGTTCTGGAAACACTAAACTGCCTAGTAATACCTTTCCTGGCACAAAAATCATCTAAAACTTTATTCCTAAATTCACCACCATTATCATTCTTAAGCATTTTAACTCCATTATCTGTTTTCTTCTCAATCTGAGTAATGAAATCAATTAAAATGTCAGCAGTATCACTTTTCTTAGCTAAAAAGAAAGTCCAAGTAAACCTAGAAAAGTCATCTGTGATGACAAAGCAGTATGATTTACCATTCAAACTCTCTATATTGGTTGGACCAAATAGGTCCATATGAAGCAAGTGAAGTGGTATAGTACTAGAGTGCACCGATTTAGACTTGAATGAGACCTTGTGCTGCTTGCCTTTAAGACATGCAACACAAGAGTGGTCATTGTGGAAAGCCTTTTCAGGCAAGCCATCAACCAAGCCAAGTCTCACAAGCCTGTTTATATTCTTAAAGTTTATGTGCCCTAGTCTCCTGTGCCATAGATTACTCTCATCTACTGAAGCTTTAGCATAAAAACATGACATATTGTTATTCATCCTAATCCCATTCAGATTCACATTATATATGTCTCTATGTCTAGGTGTTCTATAGTCAATATATTTCTCATCTGGGATCTTATAATCCTTGCTTAACACCAAACATTCAGTATCAGTAAAAATAACTTTATTTTTGTTATCACAAACTTGTAATACACTAAAAAGATTGTAATCAAGTTCCTTTGCCAAAAATACGTTTTCAAAACGCAAGTTCTTGGTGAGAAGTGTTCCTTTGCCTGTGATAGTACCATATCCTCCTCCAAAGTAAACCTTATCACCATCCTTAATGGGAGTGAAGTTAGTTAAATAATCTTCCTTCCCTGTCATGTGCCTTGAGCATCCACTGTCCCAATATCCATAATCATTGACCTGTTTTTGAATGCCCTGCACATAAAGAAAACAAGTTAGTTTTCTTTAGGAACCCAAGCCTTAGCAGACTTGGATTCATCTGGTTGTTCAACAAGAACAAACTTAGTTCTCATAATAACCCCTTGTTCATCCCTCTTTGGATGAAATACCTAGTTAACCCCAATAGATTTTGTAATGACCTTTGAAATGTAATTAAATCTGTTGCAGGTCATTGAAATCCCATTATCATTAGGGTTTTGATCTTTCTTAGGTCTCCATGTCAAGATTGAAGAAGCTTTAGACCCCTTACCTGTGGTTTCAAATATTTAGGTCTGGTCACGTTTCTGTCAGCGTTGGATTTGGTCTTGTCAACGCTGCAATTACCCTTATCAGCGTTGAACCTAGGGTTTGCTACAGAAACCCATTGCCTATTAGACCAAGTATTTGTCTTTTGAAATGGTCTTTGTCCATGAGTGTTAGACCCTCTAGTGAAGAATGGGGCAGGTCTAACAACTTGTGGACTTTGCTGCACACAAGGTTTGGGTCTGACAACGTTTGACTTTCTAACAGCGTTGACCTTGGAAGCGTTGACACACTTATATGCTAAATGTGAAAAGCTACCACAAGTGTAACAGGCTTTTCTAGAAACAACCCTAGGTCTAGAAGAGAAGAAGCCTGTTCCATCATTACTAACTTGGCTTTTAGGTGACCTAGTATTCCTATACATTTCTGCATACTTGACACTAGGTTTTCTAACAGTGTTTGAGCCAAGGTCAACAGCCTTACCAGTGATTGGGTTTGTTACCTTAATAGGGGTTGACTCATTAGGACTTTCACATAACAAGCCACCCTTAACAAATAAGGTAGGGTTGGATTTCTTCCATTCATTCAAGTCAGTCAACTTCTGTTGATATTCTTCAACTGGGGTAATGACTCTTGGTGGAGGAATGAATTCTTCCTCTTGGAGTTCTGGTAAACCAGTCCAAGATAGGTCCTTTTGTTGGACACCATATAAGTCACCAGCTGGTGGTGGAACCACAGAGTAGTCTTTCATTCCAATCCCAGTCATGTCCTTAGGATCCCTTTGTTTATTAACACATTCTCCTAGGGTTTGTGTGGCCATATCAAATCTCTGAATTTTAAGGCCAACATTATCTTTATTCTTAATGGCCTCATCTAACTTAGCCTGTAACTCATCATTAACCCTTTCCATGATGCTCCTAATATCATTACTTGCATTCAACTCATGTTTTAAGATATTTATTTTATCTTTTAAATCAAATTCCATTTTCTTGTATTCAGAAACTGTCTTCTCAGTTTGAGTGAGAGCTAATTGATAGTTAGACAGTTTGCATCTCTCAGTACTCATATCATCTAATAATCTTAACACCTCTTTGTTAAGTTTCTCAGTATTTAACCTACAACCCTTACTACAAAAAGCATCATCGTATACCTCATTATCTGATGAAGAGGAGGAGTGTGCTATGAAAGCATATTGAGCATGCTCTTTTTCTTCAATCTCAGCAACCAAAGCTTTATCCTCTTCCACATCCTTAGCCAAATAGCTCCAATCCCATCCCATACCATCAATTTCTTGAACTACAACCATGGCCTTAGGATCCTGAGCCTTAACAATTTGGCTTGAGGGTTTGCCAGCATCAGATCTTCTAGGAGATCTGCATTCCCTCATGAAGTGCCCCATACGATGACAATTGTAGCATTCAACCTTGGATTTATCAAATCCAACAGTGTCCTTTGTACTGAAGGTCATCTTCTTCTTAAACCTTCTATTCCACCTGTTTGCTCTTATACTAGCAAGAGCCATGTTCCACAATATCTAGATCCAAACCAGCAGGTTTAACTCTTGGTGAGTCACTTTTGTATGTGTCAGCGTCTGAATAGGAGTCGTTGACAGGACATGTTCCAGCGTTGACACATGATGATCCAGTAACTGGATGCATGTATGAGTCCTTCTGATTAAATTGACCTTCACTATGTGAGAAGAAGGCCATATTACTGTTGGTAGACTTGCTTCCATGCTCCAAAATAGTTTCATTCTCCAACAGCCTCAGTTTGTTGTAGATATCATCAAAAGTAGAACTTTTATGAGTGTTGTTGGCAAGTATAGATCTTGCCTCAATCTTCCACGCCTCACCAAGACTTTTAAGAAAAGTGGCATTAATGTCAACATCACCAAGTTGTGTCCCCATGAAGGACAATTTGCTTGTAATGTCAAGTAATCTGATTCTCACACTGCTGAGCTTCTCATTAGGTTGAGCCTTGAAGACAACATAATCTTGCATGAGTTGCTTCTTCTTCTCTTCCTTAGTATCATCATTACCACCATATGCAACTTCAAGAGCTGCCCAAAGGTCCTTAGCAGATTCATAACCTCTGTATTTATGCTGGTTCTCTTGTCCCAAAGAGAGTTTTAGAATATTTAGGGTTTTCATATCAACCCTTTTCTTTGCTATGTCTTTAGCAGACACAGCTCTACCATCATCAGGTTTTTCTTTCTTATCTGTTTCTGAACATCCAGCAACAGCTGTTCTTGCAGCAACGACATTAGCAATCTTTTGAGCTTTATTGAATGTGTTTCCATATTCAATAATCTCCCAGAGTGTGTAGTCATAGATCCCAAGATATTGGTCAAAGTTGAATTTCCACAATTCAAAGTTGGTTGCATCAAGCATGGGAATCTTGATGTTTGGTAAAGGTGAGGAGGAGGAGGTTACTTATGGATTTGACATGATGTTTTTAGGGTTTTTGTGAAAATTAGAGTTTTGGTGGTTTTAGGGTTCTTGTGTTCTTTAAGATCAAAAGTTCCTCAACAAGCTCTGATACCACTTGTTGATCCCAAACTTATATCGATTTAGCTTTATGTATACGAGATTAGATCAAGTAATACACTTAGAGAAACCTTTGTATATGTATATGACAATCTAAGTGTTATGCGGAATTAACACTTAAACAAGAACACACAAGATGTAAACAAACTTTCACTTTGATTAATGATATCAAACTTTCTTACAATGAAAGTGTTTAACGTATGAAAACTTATATTGAACATTAACCTAAAGGTCTTCTTTTATAGACATAAGAAGCCTTGTACAATAATCTACGTATCAACTATTCTAGGTAAAGATAAATATAGAAAATACATTGTTGTTCCTATCTTTGCTAGAAGTAATCTAGAACATAATAAACGCGTAGATCATATCCTTCCATCAGTGGTTGTCTTCAATGTGTCAACGCTTGACTTCTTCTTGTCAACGCTTGATCTGTCAGCGTTTGTTTTCTTCCTATCAACGCTTGTTTTACTCTTGTCAGCGCTCAAGTAGACTGGCTATAATTTATTCCCAACATATTTATCTCTCTAAATATACTCTAAATCTTGTGTTATGGATTGAAGGGGGATTAACATTTGGTATCAGAGCATATAGTGGATAGGTGATCGAAGATTCGTGGTTGTGTTCTTATTGATTTTGTGAGGTATTTGATCCATAATCCTTGATCAATTTTTTTTTTGTGTTTTTCATGGTTTATTCTTGATACAAATCATCTACATAGTTGTGGTAGATATCTGGTATTGTTACTTTGGCTAAAAACACAAAAATTTTGGGTATTTGGATCAACTTTTGGCTTAAAATCACGTTTTTGTTCGTTAGATCCGATAAACTTGGAAGTCGGCCAAACAGTAGGATATCTTCGGAATATTTGGTTTATTCCGAAGTACCGCCGAGGGTTTCTGTTATTCCGAAGTGGTTTTGGTCAAAATTTTCCCGAAGTCCAAAAACAGTCCATATTCCAAAGTAAACACAACTCAACATTCCGAAGATACTGGTTTGTTAGGATTCCGAAGTAAACAACATTATTTGGATTGCGAAGTGGGTTTTGGATTCTGAAGTTGATTTGATTACTTGGATTCCGAAGTAACCTGCTTTCCGAACTTGTTTTTCTGTATTCCGAAGTGGATCTGGGTTTGGATTCCAAAGAGGATTGTGAAGTGCACTTATTAAGAATATATTGATTCAGAAGTGAACATAATTCCGAAGTGCTAGTTTATTCCGAAGTGATCATAATTCCGAAGTGCATGTTATTCCGAAGTAAGTTCCAATTTATTCTGAAGTTCATTTTTTGCGAAGTTCATTTTTTGCGAAGTTCAATTTTTTGCGAATTTGATTTTTGCGAACTGAATTCCGAAGTTACATGAATTCCGAAGTGCATTTTGCGAAGTGATCATTTGTCACATTCCGAAGTCCAAATCCTTTGCATTCCAAAGTGAAACTTGCATTCCGAAGTGACACTTGCATTACGAAATGACACTTGCATTCCGAAGTGAACCTTGTCTTCACATTATTCCGAAGTGACCTTTGTTTTAACAATTATTCCGAAGTGAAGATTGTTTGAACAGTATTCCGAAGACATATTTTGTGATATTCAGAAGTCACTGTTTGTATTTTTCCGAAGATCACTTGTCAATCATTCCGAAGATAACATTTAAAATCCAGATATTCCGAAGTTCACATTTTTACACTTAAAAATTTCGAATTCGTGAGTTTTTTGTTTATCTTGGAATTTTTTTGGTTTATTGTAAACACTTGGATAGGGGATTTCACACAAATTTTCGGAATTTCAACCACAATCACATCACAAAACATCTACTAAGATCCATAATCCATTCACAATCATCGAAAATGTCCAACAACAGCTCGAATTCAGACACAAACGATCATACAATCAAGTACAAGATGATGAAAGCTAAAGAGCGGTGTTTGGAACATTTCAAGCAACTTTAGTCACACCTTCAAACTCTTTCAAATGAACTTATCAAAATAACTAATATGGCATTCAAATACAACCAGATATTCATCCTACTACTTGGTCAAGAGGTTGGAACATTCAACAGCACACTCACACTCAACATGAATCAACTTCACATGCAACTTGAAAAAGATGAATTTCAAGAGGATGAATCCATGGCAGCCTTTTTAGTTCTCTACAACCAG
>JANFOE010003075.1:0-27689 GCA_025667525.1 Glebionis coronaria | reverse complement strand
TATATATATACTAGTTGCAAAACCCGTCCGATGGACGGGTATGACTTGTGATTGTCGTCTACTTTTTTTTATTTTGGTAAATTTTTGTTTTTTATTTGAAGGATATTATGAGAATTTTATAGATTTTTATTGTAATTGTGTTTTAATGAATGACCCGACGGTATTTTTTGTTGTTTTTTTTTCTGAAAAATGTTTGTTTATAAGTTATTCTCTCCGTCCCAAAAATATTGTCCCCGATAAAAAACACAAGGTTTATAAAAAATGTATTTTTACAGCATTATCTCTCTTGTTTTAGCAGAATGGCGGTTTTATCTTTAGCTACTTAATTAAACTTTTATATAAAGTTTGTAATCATAATTTTAACCAAGGGTAATATGATAAATTTGATCAATATTTCCTATCTATTTTTAGTAGTGGTCAAGATTTTAGGACAACCTAAAATAGAAAGATGGATTATCGTTTTGAGACGGAGGGAGTATTTTTTTCTTAAGCATAGTATGCTTTTTTGTTGCTTTACATGTTTTTGTGATATAAACTTAGGTACTAAAGTTATTAACTAAAATAAAAATGTTCTTTTTGTTTTGTTTTTTAAAAAGTTAGTATTTTATTATATGTTTAACGTGGCAATTACTTTACACATTGTGAAATGTTAGGTTACAATTATTGTAAGAAATAACTAATACAATAAAGTTTCAGAGTATCGCACAATGCTTCGGCAATATAGAGTTGCTACCTTCTAGTACGTGAGATTATGAAGTTAGTATGTCAAATAGTTGAGTGTTTTTCAAGCAGTTAGGAAACGGTGTGATAAAACGTACTATATGTGTATGATATGATTTAAAGTATTCTTTAAGATTTAATCAGTCATTAATTTATAACTATTTAACTTCAGTTTGCAACGTTTTTAAATATGATTTTTTTTGACAATTTAAAAAGATCACTTATGATGATTGTTTGATTAAAAAATCTTAAAAAAACTTTAATTTCTTGCTAAAAAATTTTTTTAGCTAAGCTTCATCACTAATATAACTCAACTAAGATTCACAATTTTTCTATCTGTAATGTTAAATGACTTGGTGTATTATTTTGATTACCCATTGGCACGTGGAATGTAGCATTTTTCGATTTTTAGTTATCAGGTTACTGAATTTCTTAATCAAGGGAAGTGGTACGTTTGTTTTTACCATTAGGATTTCTTTATTTAAATGGGTAACACGAGTAGTTTAGAGTTTTAGGTCCAATTAAGACTGTTAAGCCATCGTACTCGTGCCATGGGAGAAAGTGGTGCCACATGTTTTCATTCGTGGTCAAGACACACCATGAATACACTTGTGCCGTGGGAGAAAGTGGTGCCACATGTTCTCATTTGTGGTCAAGACACCATGAATTCATAAATGAACGGGCATTAAACCAGATGCAATGCATACATTTGATAAGTCACACATGTGGATCGTTGGATGGGTCAAAGAGATTTATCACTAAAAGGCGACCAACATGTCTCACGAACTGGATCAGTAAGCGAATGATTACACACATTAGCAAGGCCTCGATTTAATAAAAGACCTCATTGTTTTTTTTTAATTTAATACCTGATGGGTACTCTTTGCTGATGTGCTCTTCGTGTAAATTATCACTTGTGTGATTTAGATTCAATGGTTCTCCATTTTTGGATTCTACCATGACAAGAATGTTACATATGTTAAAACCTTCCACCTCTTACAGTTATGTTGTCTAGGATTTTTGACCTAAGTTATGCACACTTAACAGTGAAGGTCCATTGATGTTTTTAAATTTAGGCTAGGTAAGATATAAATGTAATTGTTTGAATGATCCACCCAGTTTTATTTCTATCTAGCGTCTTCAAAGTAGTTAGACACCTACTTTGAACTTCACTCTTAGATTAAATACAAATAATGGCATAAACAAATTGTTGGTAAGTAACCTGTGTACATAACGTTCAATGTCAAATTTCAACTTTTAACGACCAACATTATAGGATATGAACTTAAACACAGTTTCTTAATCCTCTCCTAATGTTACTGTGTAATGACCTATGTACCTGAAGGTCATTGTAACTGAGTGGTGACAAATGGACAGTGGAGTATAACTCAGGCGAGTAATCTTTAACTAAATCAAGGGTGATTCACTTTTGCAAATTCTTTATGTTCACCAGATGGAATCCCCATCACCATTGACTTCAACTATAAGCAGATCACCCAACGACACATACCCATTTTCACGAATAATCACTCTTTCTAAATGAAGAAGAAAACGCAAAGTAGCCTAAGCGAGCTTTACCTTCAAACCATAACTATTTCTAAGAAATCCATTCACAAAATTTTGTTACTTCTGTCATATGACTGAGTTCTTTATCTAAGTGAGTTAATGATCTCAAAAGTGCATCAAATTTCTCCATGATCTTCTCAAAGATCTGCAGAAAAACATAGATAAAAATGATATATATGAATTAAAACCTTTATTGTATAATTACAATAAAAAGAAGACACTATGGCTACCATATTAAGTCTTTCATTGGGTTGCTATAAAGGTAAGATTAAATAAAGGTTACCATATTAAGTCTTTCATTGGGCTGCTACGCATTGAATATCGTTATAAGGTAGTATAAACATTAGACCTCCTACAACACCATTAAAGAATGTTAAGGTACTTTTAATATAATCTGATGTATAACTGACAAACTGTAAAAAAAGGCTATAAGTTACCAACCTGTAGAGACGCGATAGTAGGATCACTTTGTTGTAACTGGAATTTCTAGTCTTGTACTTGCAGCAATACTATAACTACATATAAGTGAAGAACAGCTTAATATATGTTATTGGAGATTTCTTCCTGTTTGTCTTGCATCCTCTGAGAATCAGGAACCGATACTTGAAGACTTGCTGCCGCAGCTGCTTGCAGTACATGATTTGGTTGCTGTCATCACACATTACGCCTTGACCCGATCTTGTTTGATCATTGTAATGGTCACATGATGCTTTGAGAAGTTGATTGCGGTCATCAATCCTTGGGACCCTTTCATCGAAATGCCAAATCAAAATCTATACAGTTAATTTATTTTCTTGTTTTTATGAACATCACATACCTAGTTTCCCATTAAGTTCACACCATCACCTTAAAACTATTAAACATAATAAACTATTATACTTATGCTTCATGGTTGTTGAACTCCTTTACTGTATGTTATTATTTTGCGAATTCCATATGATGGTTGAAGAACCTTTCATCATCATCGGCAAATAAAATTAACAGAGAATATGATTGAGCAAAAAACTAATAGAATTCACTTACCTTTCAAGGTTGAAGAACGTGTGCAAGTGGTCTGCATCTGACCGGTTTGAACAAAAGTGAAATGAAAATCGTAGCCTGATATGCTTGCTAGTGGATTTAAGCTCAGCAGCAGTACATATTAATGACCATTGCAGCTATATTAGGTGGCTTGCCAAAATTAATGGGAATGGGAAGCATGTACTTGCTTGCTAAATCTGAATCTATTGCATTTTGATAACAGTTGTTAACGTCTTTGGGATTTCCGATCAAGACTTTATCGGATTACTTGCAGATGGAATTAGAAAAGGAATTCAAAAGTCAAAATTGCTACTCCGAGAAGGTAATTTAATAAAAGGCAAAAAGATAAGCAGTTCTGATAGGCAAGTCCAAATACGAAAAAATACTATTCTAAATGATTAAAATTACACCTATGCACAGAATAACAACATCAAGCGGATGCATCAAAGGTCAGACGTAATAGAAACCTAACTCGACCTCCTGAAGCTTCGTTGGGGTAAAATATTAGCAGCAAAAGGAAAAAATAAATAAATCATCCAACTTAAAAAAGAGAATGCATTTGAGTTCTACTCACCAATCGCTTGTTTTCATTTGGCATCTTACTTTGAATAGTAGTGAACAGCAGGTACTACTCAACATGTAATCTTGAATGCAGTTCCTAGCGGAGAACAATAAGCTGATAATTTTGAAACCCTTATGAGTAGTATTTGTATTATGTCCAATTTTTCCTAAAAGACTATTTAAAATTATAAGCTTACAAAATACAGCTTCTATGATAAACACCTTATAAGAAGATAAGGGAAATCCAGTTTTCCTTCAACTCAGAGCAGAACAAAAATGAAGTTGTTTTGATATAATATCATAATCAGTAGTAGCAGTAGTCAACCAACTACCTTAAAGCAATTGGCCACCAACTACCGCAAAAACACGCAGTTGACCAAGTCAAGCGAAAGGGCGGGGGTTCGAATCCGGGCCCCGGCTTGGTCAGCCAGTGTTTCCTAGGTAATTTACCGGAATATGCCTTCCTGTTTGGGTGGGGGGCTCGGTACCAAAAAGGTACACGACTTAAGATGGTTCCGCCAAATACCATTTTTTAATCAGTAGCAGTAAGAAATTTAAAAAGGCTATTATGATAAATACCTTGTAATTAGTCACTGTTTCGTAAAATTTCTTCGTCTATTCTGGTATCAATGAGTTCATCAATCGATCATCATTTTCTGTAGATAGATCCCACTTTCTATCAAAGAATATTCTTGTCACAGCCAAAATTTTAACCAATCCTGATAAATCAGCTCCAACAAAACCTGGACTAACATCAAAACGAATAGTATAGCGTTGTATTACCATATATTATCTTTCTGCCTTGACGAACATCAAAACGAATATCTCGGCTTCCAGGCAAGGCTGATTTAAGCAGGTACCTAAACCATAAGAGTACGAAAATTAAGATTATAATTCGTTAAGTGGTGTCAATACTTACTTGGTGAAGCTTTTCAAACGATTGCACATTGTTTTCCCGTACTTGGTAGTTGGTACTATATTCAAGGCCTAGTATAAAATTTACCTCTGCTTCGTTACCAACAAACTTAGCAAAACACAGAAGCGAAACCTAGATACTTATAAGGCTCGGGTCTAAATATAGAAGCAAAAACCAAACACCATTAGCAAAACACAGAAGCGAAACCTAGATACTTATAAGGCTCAGGTCTAAATATAGAAGCAAACACCAAACACCATGCTTGGTTGCAACCGTAACCCGGGTCAAGTTACCTCGCCAAGATACCGGTAGTGTTGGCTGCAGCAGTGACCCGAATCAAGTTACCCCACCAAAATACCAGCGTTGGTTTGTTACTTTAACAAATAAACAACCAAATTAAATACCACACCACTTGATTTTACCTTAAACAATAAACAGTGCAAAAATTCATATTAACCGAATTGAAATAAAGAATTATAAGCCAAAATATCTATATACCTTTTTGATACACAAATTTCCCAGTGTAACGTCTCAGTAGCGGCACCCAAAACATAAAAAATTCAAAACCTAACTTTGCTCTTTTGATAATCTGCTACTGAGCCTCAAAGCATGAAGGAAAGCCCTAAAGCCTTAAAGATGAACCCCTAAGCTTTTGAAGAACCTCAAGAATCAGTACTATGATGTATATCTGTATTATGATGTGTCTAAGGATTGGGGAAAAACTTTGTAGAAGCTTATAGAAATCTGTACTATGATATATATCTGTATAATGTTAGTCCCGCCCAAAAAATAACAGGCCAGTGGTAGCTCAACAAAGAAAGTGGAGCCCAATGTCAAAACGACGCTGTTTCTAACGCCTATTGAGTATATTATATAATGTTGGTGTGACTATAAAGCAACCACACACCAATATTCTCTGCACAAGTAACAATACTACTGAAATACTGTTATTTGGTTACACAATCATGTTTTTGAACATTCTAAATTATACCATACTTTGCGTTTTATATTTCCTTAACAAGTATTGGCAGATTAGCACTAAAATTAAACGAAATGATCTATCGTTTAAATAGAGATGGTTTTTCTATGTATGACGAATGAATAATTTGTTACTAGAGAGCCAACTCGATTCAGAATAAGCACGGAGAATGAAAGATGACAACAAAAGTGACTCGGAATAACATGTCTTTACAGATGTTTCCATTGCCACAGTAAGCCTCGCCCAATTTGATGTGAGAAGCACAACATATTTTACCTGATCAATTCAAAAGGAAATGTAATTAATAACAAAGAAGTTAAATGTAAGTATTAAAGCATATGTTGTGAAAATTCGAGACTGTCCGCTAAACCAAGAAACAGATACGATCACATAATTTTTTTTTGACATTTTTCGCGATATACAGACTATACGCGACATTACGGCTTTACGGCTTTATCGGTAGGCCATGCAACTCAAAATGGGTATTGAAACGGTTCATGTAAAATTGACACTTGTTTCTGCTCTCCATAATTAAAATCCTATAAATTTTAATCAGAGACAATTACAAAACTTACACTATTTCAGTAATAATCTTACTTTCAGCCTACTTGACCCATTCAACCCCTTTGATCTGTTTCTATCAATTATTTTGTCGAATATAGTTTCTAATGAAAAGTTCTCATAATACTCTAACGGTGAAATAATGAAAGAGAAAATTAATGCACGTGTGTGTGAGTTCTAATTCCATACGTAATATGTATACCTAGGTCTTTGATTCATCGATTTTCGTATAAATACATAATGAATGGTTGCTGCACGCTTTGATATATGATAATAAAGTCCTACAATGAATCAAGTCGGTAATTTTATAGCATAAATTTTTGTGTCACCGCCTACATTTGAAAATACTCACCTTCAAAGTAGAAAAACGTATGATTAGCACGAAGAAGCAGCTGCAAATTTGTGAACAAAAGAAAATAGGCCAAACAAAACAGAAAAAGGCATGGAAAATAAAGTTCTTATAATAGAACTTTCTCATCGACTTTGATTAAAAACTGTGCTTATTCACTTCTGGAAGGCCTTGCGTGCAAGTACTTTGATTAAAAATACCCTGGATGAAAGATTAGATATTAGAAAAATGTAGAAAAGACTTGCGTTTACCTAAACAAAGATAAAAGAAGCAATGCATTAAGATTTAGAGGTCAGCTTCCTTGTTGTTAACAGAGACATCTCATGGGAGAAACGGTATCACAGAAAGACTGGTAGGGATCGGATGTCAACAACATCAACTGAATCAACCTAAAAACAAAAACCAACCAATAAAGAATCAGTAATATAATTCATGCACGCATATGCATAACAAAACAAAAAATAGCTTCTTTTATTATAAAAATTAGGGTTTATGAGAACAGGGTTTTTGAAGATGATGATGCGATGTGTTTATTTGGCCGTGGTAAATAAATTGGAAGATGATGGGTTGGGTTAAAAATTGGAAGCTGGGTTTGGGAATGTATTTTATGAAAATAGACGGTTCTAGGATTATATTAATATTGTTTTTGTTTATTAATACCAACATTCAGCTTGGTCCAATGGTTGAGTAGTTTGTGTGTGGAGTGTTCTTGGATGCGAGACCCAAGTTCGAAACTTGCATGGGTAGTATTTTTTAAAAGACGAAATTTACAAAATTGGAAAAAAATAATGGTGACATGGCATTATGAGGTGCTTATGTGGCATATCCCTCCTCTTATATATAATGTAGATATATATATATATATATATATATATATATATATATATATATATATATATATATATATATATATATATATATATATATATATATATATATATATATATATATATATATATATATATATATATATATATATATATATATATATATATATATATATATATATATATATATATATATATATATATATATATGTATATATATATATATAGAGTTAGGTTAATGTGGTGTAAGTGATTAAAATTGTTAAAATGAAAAGTAATACTAGTCATTGGATTTGTTAACTGATATGTGATCGAAATTAATGTTGTATGAATAACATTTATGTGTGAAATATTAAATTAAAGGGTATTTCTGTCATAAAAGTATTAACATATTAAATGTTTTTCTAATGTTTATCGTTAAATAATAACTACTCCAACTTTTTAGTAATTAATTAAATATATTATTGTGAAATTCTGTACATTTCTAAAAAGCGCATGACAAATTCGTCTCTTTCACAAATTCGTCTTTTTCCAAAATCACTTTTGTGATACATTAAAATAAAGTGGCCATTTTTTTATTATTAACTCATTAGTTTATTATAACTACATGTGATAAATTCATTCACTAATTTACAATAATTGGTACATAAAAAATACTAATACATTAAATTGCCATGATACACGAAACCAAAGTGACCACCATTTAATCTAACATCATATGATACATGAAAATGATTGGTAACTCGTACACAATGGTGAACTAAGCCTCGCGACACACGACTGCTACGCCACCGACTGGTACACCACTTACTCGTACATCACGGTTATGACTGATACACCATCGACTCGTACATCACCCACTCGTTGCACCGGTAGATGTATAAATCGTCCTAATAATAGACGGACCGCTGATACACGAGCAATATACACGTACCAGTAGATCTATAAATCGTCCTAATATTCGACGAACCGCTGATACACGAGAAATACACGGATGAAAGATTCCGCCATGAAACATGCACCAGTAGACCTATAAATCGTCCTAATATTCGACGAACCGCTGATACACGAGCAATATACGCGCACTAGTAGATCTATAAATCATCATGAAACACGAGCAATATACCACTGATAGAGCAATATACGGATGAAAGATTCCCGCTATGAAACACGCACCAATAGATCTATAAATCATCCTAATATTCGACGAACCGTTGATACCCGAGCAATATACACGACCCACTAAGAAGTGGATTAATTGTAGGTTGTCATGGTTTCTAAATGACATTTTTGGTTATGGTTATTAAAAAATATTTTCCATGGATCTAACTTTACAATGTTTATTTGATGAAAATGAAAAGAGGTGGTAGGGAGAGAAAAGTGACGGCTGTGATTATGATTGTGATGGGGAGGTTGGTTTATTAGGGGGTTGTGAAAGATAAGAGGTGAAATACCATCATTACCCTTTTCATTTAAAGGTTAATTACATTTAAACTTAAAACATTTAATTTATTAATTAGTATCATCTTAAACGACTTACAAAATCTAAGGGTTAAAAATGCTTTTCATTTTAACTATCTTAAGTCACTACACTATTTTATCTAAATTCTATATATATATATATATGTATATATATATATATATATATATATATATATATATATTATATATATATATATATATATATATATATATATATATATATATATATATATATATATATATATATATATATATATATATATATATTATATATATATATATATATATATATATATATATATATATATATAGATATATATATATATATATATATATATATATATATATATATTATATATATATATATATATATATATATATATTATATATATATATATATATATATATATATATATATATATATATATATATATATATATATATATATATAGTATATATATATATATATATATATATATATATATATATATATATATATATATATATATATACTAGCGTCATAACCCGCCAACGGACGGGGTCGTTTTTTTTCTTGTTCTGGTGGGTTTATTGTTGTGCGTTTTTAGTTTCTTGAATCTGTAATTTAACCTTTAGTATATTTTAGATATAGTTTACGCTTAAGTAACGTTTATTTGTGGTCAACAGGCGAGATTGTTTTTTCTTAATATGAACGAACCATTGACGATGAATCCGTGACCCGGTATCTCGATCGGGTTGACCCAATGATCGATCTCGTTACCCGGTGACTTGACCGAGTTGGCCTAGTGGTGAAACCGTAAGTTGATATATTGCTATAATATGATTCTTAAATTTATGTTAAAAATATATATTTTTAAAAGATTTAAAATTCAATCCAAATTTTTAATTTTTTTTCGAAAATTAATAAAAGATTCCATGTCTAAAACTCACAAACAGGTATTAATGAAAACAAAAACCTTTACACTCTGATAAACCTTAAAAAGAATACCAAATTTCACAAAAACGGCGTTATGTTATTTTCCTATACTGGAATGAGACAAGTTTAATAGTAGCAATTGTTATTTTTGGTATTTAAATATATTTTTATCTGATGCAAGTTTTGTGTTTAATTTTTATTATTCAATGGCATTTTTTACATGTCTAAACCTTTACACTCGAATTATTGAGCTGCTAAATTAATCCGAAATTTAGAAAATAAAAAATTTGAAACTTAAAAAGAAAACTAATAAGAATATTTCGAAAAGTAAAAACAAAAAAATAAATGGGTTGTTTAGTTGTGGAAAAATTTTCATAATTTTGTTCTTCTAAATTTTTAGAGAAGGAAAGAGTATTTTCTATAGTAGAGTTGAAAATCTTGAACACCTATTTAGATGGGTTTTTTTCATTTTCTTAAAAAAAGGACAATGTTTAGACGAAACTATTTTTAATCACATTTTTAATCAACTTTTTTCACGTTTTTGCTAATTTTTTTACATTTCCATCTCTTTTTCTCGTCTTCTTTTTTCATGTTTTCATAAATTCTTTTTAGTTTTCATTGGCTTTTTTATGTTTACATCAGTATTATTACACTTTTGTCTAATTTTTTTAAGGGGTTTGTCAGGTTTTTTACGTTTTCGCCCAATTTTTTACGTGGGGTTTCATTAGCGTTTTTACGTACTCGTCATCATTTTTTGTTTTCATCAGTAATTTTACGTTTTCGTCAGTAATTTTACGTTTTCGTCATTAATATTACGGTTTTCTCAGTATGTATACGTTTTCGTCAGTATTTTTACGTTTTCGTCCAAATTTTTACGTTTTCGTCAGTATTTATATAGGTTTGTATGTGTTGTTACGTTTTCATCTATTTTTTCTCATAAAAAATTTGAACCATTAGTTAAATAAATTTATATTTTTATCTAATGGTCCGTCTTTTCGTCAGTATTAGTTATAAAACTTGAACCATATATCATTATCCTTGTTGAAGTTATAAAACTTGAACCATATATCATCATTATCCTTGTTGAAATTACAAAAAACTTGAACCTTATATCATTATCTTTCTTGAAATTATAAAAAATGAACCATTCGTTAAATAATTTTATTTCTCCTAAAAAGATCCTAATATAGTGCTATAGTAACTTGTTCACTGCATATCTAAAATTTTCGATAAAGAAACAATTAAACCATAGAGACAACATTTTAATAAGACGAGAAACACAAAAAATTAACAACTCACAGTTTCTAGTATTTGAGTTTGTCTTTTGTCTACAAATATGAAAAAAAGCTCTTTTCTTTTTCTCAGTGAAATATTAACCTTACTTCAATCAAAATAATAAGTTGCCTTACCGTGTGTTGCAAGTGTCGCTTAGATGTGAGATATTTCCATTGTGTACACTATACGACATATGTTCGGTAAATGTTTTCTATGTAAAAGGTTTTTCACCATATATGATTCTCACCTGTAGTAGTGATCAGGATTCGGCATGAATGTTGTTTTGTTGAGGAGACCATAATTTCCGCCAATTAATGTTTGTCAACTACTTTTGTGTGATATTTGGCTGCCATTCCAAGCTGATGCAAGTACCTTTACAAATTCAATGTGTAAATGTGCATAGTAGTAGAAAATCATTGAAGTGTAAAACCATAAGTTTTTAAGGCTGAATAGGTCATACTTGTAGCTCAACTATGAACGTCACAGTGAACCTTTTCGGGTTTCTTGAAAGTATGTAAAGAGATGATTACCAGAAGCTATCTACGAAAGATTCGGATACATGAAGACCACCACTGTTGTAGGCCCCACCAAATTCACCGATCCAAGCAGATGTCCACGGGCCATCAGTTTGAATGGTTTGCCGAGGATCATTAAATGTAACAGACTCCCAACTCAAAAAACGGGGATCTAAAATCTTCTTAACCATATTGGGTCAACACCTGCATAAAAGACTATTATGACCCATGCTTTCGCAAGTCGGCTTATTGTACTACTGCCCGAATCACGATTTCATAGTTGACCTGTAAGAGTCAAAGTTAGTTCTATTGTGATCACAATTAACTTTGATACTTTAATATCCAACATGCCAATATTCCACGACATTTGTGTTGTAACATGTGGCTATAGGCCTTTCTGCATCAGTAAAACTATCCTTGCTAATCTTAAAGTTATGAAAAGCTCAGTTAACTCTCGAAAGTCAAAAGTAAAAAACAATGTAACATTAATCTGCTATGTTGGCTCTTAAACTAAGTATATTAACCATCACAAACCTGCGCCAAGATTGTATATATGGTTAGTCATGAAATTGGCTATTACAGAAACTTTAAGAAGCTTAGCAAACCACAGTTCAATTACGTCACTCCCATACTGATCAACATTAACCATTGCACCAATCCCCTTGTCACTTAACTCATTACTTGCGCCAATAGATAACAAAAAAACATATGAACAATTTGTGCAGCAAAAAATAAGAATATTTCAAGTAAGCCACTAAATAAATGTCTACAAAAAAGTTGAGGAATCATATCTTTTAACATCAGTGATATTCAAGTGTAAACAAATTATGATAGTGAGACTAACCTGGTGGATGTATGCGCCTTTCTTCCAGCTGTAATAGTACATGAGCTGCAAGAATATGCTGCCAATACAAAAACATATAAGGACTTCTTAGTTGTCTTAAACTGATTATAGTGACCCAAACTATATTACTCACTGGCCCAATAAACCTTACAAAAGACAAGGTTGTTTCCGTAACAAACCAGCTGCTGCAATTGTACAATAAATAGTTCAAAAGGTGTCAAATCATCTCCAATCGAAAAGTAAAAGAAGACTAAAATTGAAGAACCCCATAATCGTCCAATATGGACAGTAGGCTAAGTTCACATTTTTGCTACCGATTAAATAGCAAAAACATCATAAAGTCTTCCTCTGGCACACGTTCTTAATACCAAAAGAGGCCGCCACGATGTTGGCAGACTTGGTCACAGGTGAGATACAAGTTCTTAGTTAAAGATCATCTTAAATATACCATGTATTATTTGTCCTTAAATATATAACATTCATACATTTGCTTAGTAAATACTATAAACCTTAAAATATATACACATAAAATGTTACATTTAACTCTAAAAGTGACCAAAATACCAGCAACTTAGTAGTTAATCAAGTATAAGAATGCACGAAACAAAACAAACCAGAAGCAAAGATCGTAGCACCAGAAGGAACAAATGAATCATTCCTTTTAGATTCAACATTCAAAGCTATCACCGCCTGCAATCTTTTCTGGGATAAACTCAGACTCGCCGGTGCCAGAAAACACCCATCGGAAAACTGTAAATGACTTGAATTCAACTGAACATCTGCAAAGTTCACAAGTTTACCAAAATTTAATACATACCCAAAGATCTTAACAGCAAAAAATAGTTAAATAACCGTTATAAATCATTTAAATTACTTGAACTGAACACCTACAAATATCAAAAAAAGTGAACAGACCCACAAATATGAACATAAAAAATTAGTTCATTGACGATGAACTAACTTAAATTAACGGTTAAAATCATTACAAATGAGGACATCTACCCACCCGACCTTGTAATTTGGCCACCTACTGTGCACATTTTTAACTTAGTAGTACTAAATATCTTACCTCCATGGATGGATAAAAAATGTATTGATTTTGACCCAAAGTGTTTCAAACTATATTAAAAAAAAACTCGCCTTGACATTAGGAGGACTTAGCCCCCCACCGTGCCAGTGAGCTACACCTACATTATTCCAACACCACCATCACTATGTCTGATTTCATCACTAATTAGAGACTGTTGAGGAGCATTTAGTAACATAGAGAACTACTTTAACCTAAATAATTATGTCTCCACGGGTAGATGACAGACTTGTGGTCTGGTTGTAAAATGTCATCTAGCCTAGAGGCAAACTGCGATCTTTCCACGTTGGCCTTTTTTCCCCTACAACAACATCAAAAATATGTATACATGTCATTAAGAAGGCCATCATCAAGCTATTGGACATTTGTGATCTGCAAACTTGTGGGTGGGATCAGCTTTCTTGCTGATTCAGTGATGTTAATCAAGTTCAAAACAGTAACGATTGACTTTACGGGGCACACGTTTGCATCACGAAGACTCGATAAATTCTCACTTCTGGAGCTACGGATCTTTAATTTATTGGTGTATAAAAAATCACAGGATATAAGACCTGTGACCTGCTCGTTATAGATACCATAACAGCAGTTAATCAAGTTTCCAAACAACTCCTTTAAACAACTCCAAACAAAATTACAGCTATGGACTAAACAAGAATGTAATTCTGTCAACTGCACAGAATTGTAACTTCAAAATAAAGCATTATCTTAGAATCATCAAAAGAAAGCATGCCTGAGCATTATAAAACTAAATTTCAGATTTTAAAACATTATATGCAAAGTTTCATAAGTCTGACAACTTGCCTATTGTTGAGGAAATCTTCTTCACGCGGACTTTTAATAATCTCATTCAAGAATGAGGAAAACCGGACTGTCATTAATTTCTTGTGGACTCTACAAATAAAAAGAATATACACATAAACAGATATTCTAAGAGAATACAAATATTTTTGACCAAATGTAATATGTGAAGACAACTCAACTTTTAGCAACTCACTTTGTATAATTATCATTAAAGCTTTTAGTAAACTGGTGAAATGATCCCTACGAATCACTATCATGTATGTGTCGATAAGCTTCTCATTTTTTTTTACTCGTTGGCAGCCATTAGGCACCCCCTTTTGCATCTGCAGTCTGCAAGAACCACAAGTTGACATCATGAATAAAGTGAGGTCTATTTGTCGATGATTGAACTTGATGAGTGTTATTTATAATTCACTTACATCGAGAGTCTGCTTTAGATGATGGCTTTCACTATCTTGTTTCCGATGTTTTGCCTTTGAATTTTGACATTCCTCGTTTCCGGGGTTTTCCTCTGAAGTTTGACATTCTAGCTGTATGTTTAGGTTGCAACTATCGATTTTTTGTCGTCTTTCACTTTCTTTTTCTAGGCCTTTTACCTCTGATTCTTGACATTCTATTTGCATTTGAATGTATGTAACCACCAATTTTTCTAGTCAGACAAGACTTTCACTAAAACCAATGAACATTTTAAAGGAACTTACAATCCCGAGTCCGCAATATGTTGATATAAAGTACAATCTGTCAGGACATAGAAGAAACTATATAAATAAAACACCAAGTTTAGTAAAAGAAAAACTGGATGTCTAAATATAAACTAAAAGGCGCATGATCTGCGTATCGATTGTATTCATTAATGAGTTCTTCAACATAATTAAGAATGTAGTAGGATGGTGTAGTTGATCAAAATCTATAACAAACTCTCACAAATTGAAATATCAGCAACTGAACTTATATTTCTCAATTATTAAACAATTTAAAAGAAAATCCAATACTTGTTTAATTGTAAACCCACAACTTATTGTTCAGAATATAAAATGGGTTGACATCAATAAAATATGTATGCTTCACCTAGTGGGAGTGGGACACACTCCCTTCATAAAAAAAATCACCACAGCCATATGCAAACTAACTGAGGCCTGATTCGTCCATACTTTTCAATGATGTCTCTGTAAACATATAAACAAAACTGTCAAAAAGATTGTGCTAGAAAAGTAGTTGAGGAAATTGGCTACTTGCTGGTTCCCTACCATTCTCAGCAAATGCATCTGAACAAAAGTCAATATTTGTCAAAATTAAAATTGATGTTTAAGGAATGCCTTTTTGTCTTGATCAAAGTTGAGATAACTCACATTGTAGCTTTACCTGAGAAGACTTTTTTCTCCCTTTTGCTTATTTAATGATTTAATCTATGACTATTGTTGCTTATAAGTTGAACAGACACTAAAATTAATGCAGAATTGTAATTTTATAATGCAGAATTGTATTTAGATAAATGGTGTAACCAATCTTTACATTCTCGTATACGCCATTTTCAATTATGTGGCATCACATTAGTGTAACCTAAGTTATAAAGCGCTACTTGCATACAAATAAATAAACTTTCTTGCATGATAATAAATCCGTAGGTTAATTACAAATGACGACTTTCAGAAGTCTTTTTTTCTTTCTAAATAAGCTAAATCAGTTATTTCTAACTCACCTGGTGCAACCTGTGCATTCTCCTCAGCCATAGGTTCACTGGCACCTGCTCCCATGTCAAATAGTTCAACCCTCTTATTTCCCAGAGTGCTTTGGCATCTATAGTTCATACAAGACAAAAAAACATGATAAAAAATTAACAGGGTGTTCAGATAATCAGACGTATCTAAAAACAGGAAGATGAAAAAACAGTTTCTAAGGATAGTAGGACCAACGTTTTCTCAACGCCACACATGAATTCAACTCTTTGATCTGCAAACACATAAGCACTCTGTAAATGGGTTGGGTTATTAAAACAGATCCAGAATAAGTAAATGTGGAATCGGTTTCTCCATAGAGATCCACTGTAACAAAAAATAAAAACTTACCATTGCAACTTCATCCAAGCTTCAGCTATTAGATAATTCCTCAACTCGTGATTGCTCATTAAAACTAATCAGGGGTGTTTGGGATTGCTTAATTTCAGTCATTATCCTAGAGAAAAGATACAACAATAACTTTGGTGGAACTAAATCCAACAGCCTTACAAACATCCTCCCACTCAGAACCAGTAAAAGCCACTCCAATAATTTCTCGGTTTTTTTTAAATGTAGTGTACGTAATACCAACTTCTGCTAAAACACCATTAATTTGAAGTTGTACCCTCTTACGAACCCTTATCGAACGTGTAGAAATAAGCATTGTATGAGGTATTGGCTGTTTTTATAATTCAGAAAATCCAAAAGATATAAACAATACCGAATAAGTAAAAAACCAATCAACAATTAATAAAAATGTGAAATAATTAAACTAATGAACCATACCTGATACATTGTTGGGTCTTCACAACCTACAATAATACACTTCTCAACATGATCATTGCACATATGACCATACTCAATCTCTTCACCATTTTTGTTATAAAAATTAACTGTAAATGTTTTAGTCCCAACTTGATCAAAATGAATAAAATGAGGATCTAGATGAATAAATTTTCCAATAAATTCCATCCATTTATCTCCCGTAATCGACCATATAGAAGAGTAAACGCCTTTTTCCATTTTAACCAAGTGACTTGTACCTTGCGTCTATTAACTTTACAATATTTGAATCATTAAACAAACTTGGTGGCCAAGTATGTATAGGCAAGTCCTGTTTTTTATTAAAAAAATAAAGTAAATAACATTCCAAAAAAAGATGAAGCACATAAATAAAATATATCTGAAAAAAAATAGTTTATAACCAATCATACCACATGTTCGTTAAAATGAACTGGTAAAAAGGTGATCAACT
The DNA here is from genome assembly GCA_025667525.1 of Glebionis coronaria. NCBI lineage: Eukaryota > Viridiplantae > Streptophyta > Magnoliopsida > Asterales > Asteraceae > Glebionis > Glebionis coronaria. Next base: position 10,300 of record JANFOE010003075.1, on the reverse strand, counting down.
CGATAAATCCGGACTCCTTCTTCTCAACTAACATGAAAAATTAAAAACAAATTATGTAAAAATATTAACTAATCTATTCTATATACACAGTGAAACAATCTTGGTACCATATGTTCTATTTGCTATGGTCACACCTACATGTATTTTAGAAAAGGTTAAAAAAAATTAAATGCAACCAAAAATAAGTAATCTATTCTAGGCCAGGGTCTCCCTTCGCAGATACTAATCCATTCTAGACATTTAATCCATTTGATGGGTAAACCAGCATACTTTATATCAGACAGAGGAGTTCAAGGTAAGTGACTTATTCTTTAAGTGTTAATTTAATCAAACACGTTAGTTAAATGTCATGTTACACAGTGTTTTAAAATCATCCACTGCTTCTTGGTTTTATAAGTCTTTTTATCCATTTGCTCAGATATGTATTTGATCACAAATTTCCTTGATGTTGCACACCGCCCAAATAATTGTACTGAACAACAAAAAGGTTGTTCAATAGTATTACATATGTTTCTACACACAATACGGCTAATCTTTATCTACTTGGAGAGATTAACTAATGTGGCAAATTGGCATATATCTGATCTATTCTGTTGTTTTGTACTCCTCAATATGGAAGCCTGCAGAAGTTAGAAAACACAAACAGTTTTTATCGCCATAGTATTCTAAGAGCATCTTTAATGCAAGCTTGAACAATACTCTTTTAAAACAAATCAACTACTCCACGACAAATACACCGTAAACCTATCTCACATGTCCTAAACAGGATTTGAACCCACATCCATTTGGAGGGGGGGTGTTGCATTCTCACATAACATGGGGTACCATTGGACTACAAGCCCTTTGGTGCAAGCTTAAATTGAAAAAACAGCCATTGGCTTCTTCCAAGAGAATAGCCTTATACTTCAAATAATTGAGCACCCTCAAGTATAACAAGGAAACCTCTCGCACCAAGTTAATATTTAACAATTAAAGGTGCAATCTTTTTTGCAGTTGAGCCAACTTGAAGTGATAACTTTTTTATAGAAAATGTTTTTCCAGAAAGTGGATGCATTGGAGATGCCCTAATAATGTATTATGTCTAAGTGGATGCAAAGGGTTGATATACATGACCTTGCAATCTAGACCCAAACGGGTCTACATTTCACTTTACTTTATATAAATTTCTAAACTATTACCAAACTTATAAATTATGATATTTAGATCACTATTCAAAAATTTCAGCATAAATACATGCTGAAAGGATAATTTTTCAATATATTGAGTAAACTAAATGAAGTGTTTCATATGCCCAGTGATCTGTACATATAACTTTTTAAACTTTCAGCTAAACAAAAGTTGTGTTTCATATGTCCAGTGACCTATATGCGCAAAAAAATTAGTACAGTAAACTAAGTGAACACAAACACAAAGTTTACTAATATTACAAGGTGCTGCAAAGACGAGATCATTACTCACTATTCCAAACTCCAGTCCTCTATAAGAAAACTTATTTCCGTTTTTCTAAACTATAAAAGTTTTTTTTTAATTTAAATAGAGTAATAGTAATAGACGTGTCTTATGGCAATTTACCATTAACACATATTCTGGCACAAACAACATACATTGCTGAATTTTCATTGTTTATTTCCAGTTGCATACATTTTCTAGATTAAGAAGACATCTAAGCTCTCAGAATATATAACTTCCACAAAACTCAAAGGGGTTCTACTGTTTTATATGAAACAATGATCTTCTCAATTTTATTTTCACCCAACTTCGACTTAGATTGGTTAATATTAGAAGTTGTACTAATCATTTAAGGTTGTAAGAAAACCATGAAAGCTCCATGATTATAATAATTTATCAATGATGACACAAATCTTTTTGTATTGTTTCAAAGTATCGTCTCATATTTATTTAGTGTTTCCAATCTTAAGAAAGGAGCAAAAAAGTTTCATACCTTTGGTTGGTCCATGGAATTACTAAAATAGCCTATTCCAAAAGATAAGGTTGTGAAGGCAGCAGCAATTTCAACCGATTTCAGCTGTGGTGATGATCTGGGACCCTAATCGAACAAATTCAAAATTATTGTTAAAACTTCACATATCTAACCATGGTACACATATTGGAGGTGGCGATATTTGCTTATAAATGGTCAAGCAGGTTAGATTTTAATCCCAAATGGGTAACATATATTTTTTAAGTTAGCTTAAGAGGGAATTGGTCAAATGGGGTTAAACAAGTTGAAAGTCGCCAGGAGTGTATTTTTAATGCATACAACCTCCTATATTTGAAGATTGATATTATTCTTGCATTCATTGTTTTTTCTAATCATATTTCATGCATTATTAGAAATGGACAAAAGTATTTTCAGAAATAGGGACATGATATTGGATGACTTATTTGGATTACTGTAATTTCTTTGACCTTCACATACCCTCCAATACGTTGACGAAGAAAACATCTCTTTCCACTACTTAGTGGTTGTACAGAACCCACCATCCAATTTCTGGCCGTTTGTTCTATCTGAATCTATGTCGTCATGACCGAGTACCTTTCCTAATAAAATCACTGTATCATTGAAGTAAGAGAGTGGATGTAGCTGATGAGTATGCCACATTAAGTCCTACCTTTGTTTCAGAGTGGATGAGTATTCCTTTGTTTACAGATATTGTTCACTTTTTTATATATGAGGTAACCAGATGCCTTTGCCAAGGAAAGCAACGCCGATTACAGCGCCACATTGGCGGCCAGATGCAACAGAGAAATGTAGCTTCTCTGTATGACCAACCTGCGGATAATGCAGGTGGTCCTGCTAGTGACGCCGGAGATGCTATGATGGCAAGATGGCTTAAGTCTGCAGGTTTACGACATCTGGCCTCACCCGTGGCAGCGAATAATGGGAATGATCAATGCCATCTGCCGAATCTCCTCATGCAGGTTTATTTGATTATCTCCTATCGTTTTTAAATAAAAAGCAATGTATATTAACATGATTGGTAATAACAAGATTTTTACTCGTTGAAAAGTTCGTTCTCGGTGTCTAATCGAATTGATTTCCGGTTAATTGTGTGAGATTAGTTGTTCTTGGTGAAACAAATATTTTTGGTTTTGGAAAATAAATGAGCAAGACTTAATAATAAATGACGAGAAATTAAAACAAGTAAAAATGTAAACGGTGCGATATTTAAAACTTTAAGAGTAAATGACGAAAAATGAAAGGACGTAAAATTAAAACTTAATATAAGGTGAATGATGCAAATAAAAACGTAAACTAAAAGAAAAGTGAATAAAAATTTAAATAAATAAAAAGGCGGGAAAAATCAAACTTTAAATTAAAAGAAGAAAACTTAAAAATTCAAAACAACAAGAAGACTGACAGACCTTCATTCGGAACATCTAGACTTCCGGATGAAGGTTCCTTCATTCGGAACTTCTAGACTTCCGAATGAAGGTTCCTTCATTCGGAACATCTAGACTTCCGGATGAAGGTTCCTTCATTCGGAACTTCTAGACTTCCGAATGAAGGTTCCTTCATTCGGAACTTCTAGACTTCCGAATGAAGGTTCCTTCATTCGGAACTTCTAGACTTCCGAATGAAGGTTGCTTCATTCGGAACTTTTCAGGTTCCGGATGAAGGTTGCCTGGGAATCAATGGAATACAGAAACAACCATCTGAAAAACAGGGGACACACAGTGAACACGATTTATCCTTAAATCGATTAAAATCAAATGAACAATTAAACCAAAACAACCAATAAGCATCAACCAACAATAATCAATCAAAACAAATCATCAAAACTAACAAACATAACCAAATTAATCAAAACCCACTTGATCAAAATCATAAAAACTCAAGAACATGAACAATGAAAAATAAGAACAAATCACACAAGAAAGGAAGAAGAAGATGAATTAAAAGCTTAATTAAAAAGTATAGATTCAATAACAAAAGCTTAAAACACAAATCAATCTAGAGAGAGAAAGTAAAAGTTTTAGAGAGAGAAACTAACTACTCCTAATCTAATCCTAAAACTAACCAACCCTCTCACATGTTGTGAGGGTGGTATTTATAGGAGAGGGGAAGGGTTGGTGGCTTCCTCTTTCTTTCAATCTTGGTCCTCAGTCTTTCAGTCTTCTCAAATTCTTTGACTTCTAAGACTTTGTCTCGGGATTTCTTTGAACTCGTCTTGTAATTTCTTCATAATTTAAACCTGAGTTCTTCGGCTTTTTAGTAAACTTCCGTCTTTTGACTTTTTCTTCGATAAATCTTCAGAATTGGTCTTGGACTTCCGTTCTTTTTCCACTCTTGATCTTTCGACTTCGTCTTTTGTCTTTTACTTCAATAAAAGCCCGTGAAAGCCGAGTTTTCTCCACTTTTCACCTTCTCGACCCTGAAACACAATAAAAACACAAACCACGCATAATTCCGCCATTTACGACATAAATTATACGTTTAGGTCCTGTTTTAATGTAATTAAGTGGTAGAAAAGATGGGTGTTTACACACCTATCAAATCCCCTACACTTAACCATTGCAATGCCCTCTTGCAATGCTTAGCAATAAAGCAAGGTTTACACTTTCCATCATAATCAACCTACCTTGGCCTTTATTAAACAACTAAGGAAAATCAAAAAGATAGAAAATAACAAGATGCAACAAGGAAGAAACATGTAAAGAAATCTAAGACTTACATTAGGGCTTGTGTGTCATGAATGTTTATCACCCTCAAGTTTCACGTTCCCCATGCCAAGCTTAAAAACAAGATCATTGTTAGTACAAGTTAGCATAGCAAACATTTACTCATGCGGTTCAATTAATCACTTAAACTCCCTTATTCCTATGGGTATCTCTTATATTTTATTGATGTCTTGAATGATCACGAGGATGCATTGTTGACTTATTTCGATAATTTATTTAGGCTGAAAGCAAAGTAGGACGATTTGATCAATAGTTAGCTAAAGGACAAAATCTCTTAAAACTGCTTCTCGGGATATCAAAAAGTTCATATCTTGGCATAACTTGGTTCACGATTTGAGACCTTTCTCGGGCTGATATTTGGCATGTACTTCATACTTCATATCTTCGAGAGACGTTCTTGAGATAATGGTCTTCTCATCATAATAGAGTTTCTTCACTTGGAGACTTTTGAGGGGTACTCCAACTTTGTTGACCACGACTTCATGATTATTTCTTCAATCTCTATTTGGGATTTCGAGTTACAACGATCCGCCTCCTTTTCGGACTTGGATCTATTTATCCTCATACCTTGTTAGGGTCTTTTCGGATAGACTTCTCCATGATCTTTATGGGAGTTGATTGCTTTTCGTCGTGAGTCTTGATCCTTCATATTGACTTTAGGAATAATGCTTTTCACATCACTTTGGATCTTCAGCAATAAAATGGAATCCTCATGCCTTGTTAGGGCCTCTTCGGACTCGAGAATCTTCGCGCCCCGCTTCATAAGTTATGCCTTGGCTATGAACTCTCGTCATTATCGAGCAACTTTTAAACGATCTTGGGCTAGAAGCTAAGTAACTTTTCAAATCGTACGACCTTACTTATTGCAGATAATTTATTAGCAAGTGATGGGAGAAAAAGATCATAATTAACTCACATAAGTTAATGAGAGAATACCAAACTTGTAACCAACTCTATCATTTCTCGTTCTCCACAATTTAAAATCTCAAGAAATGAGAGTCGTGGATGCTTAGCCTAATAAACCAATTAAGGTCTACATGGTTAAGGATACTAGCTAGAGTGAACTTGGATAAGTAAACTCGGGTTGAGTCAAAATATTCACAACGGGCCTAATATATCTAAGATATCTAAACTTGCTAAAACCATTTTATTAAAATAAGAGAAAAATAGCAAATATAATGGGAATTACAACTAGGCCAAAATAGATTAAAAATTTTGAAAAATGTCGAAAAATTGATTTTCTGGTTAAAATGAGGGCAAATACAAGGAGAAGACCACTTAACTTCGATAGAAGTCCCCCCTACACTTAATATAAACATTGTCCTCAATGTTTAAGCATGTGGGAGTAAACTCCCCTACACTTAGGACATTGTGCACTTTGTTTAAATCTCGTTAAGGAAGAGACAACTAAAGAGATTCCTATTTTAATATTGAGAAATATAAAATAGTGAATCGAAAAGAGTTTAGGATAGAACCGGGAAGAAGGGAACACGGAATCACGATTCGTCAAAAGTCATCAAGAGTGTGTCTTTGAAGCTCTAATCCCTGCAATGATAAGAAAGAAAACAAGAAACACCAACGGGGCTCCCCCCTACACTTATGGTGAAATAAGATAGATAATTGGGTTGCCTCCCAAAAAGCGCTTGTTTTTGTTGACCGAGTCACGAGCCTGACTCGTCCCCGAATTAAATGGTCCATGGGGAAGAATCGAATGTGATACCAGGATCAAAGACCTTGTCCTCGTTCCCGGTAGACATTAATAAAGGAAAGGCGGGGGAATAAGTCTTAAAGGGAGAAAGGTCCTTTCAACATACGTATAGTATGTGAAGTCAAGATCCATGGGAGGTGGGTTGGGTATAGTAAGCACATTGTCATCCCCCAAAGACAATGGATGCTGAGCAAACGGCAAAGCCGTATTGTTATCAATCATAGCATAATCAATGTCACCTCCTGGATCAAAACACTCATCCTCATTTCCTGGTATAAAACGAGTAGAGTAAAAGTGATACATCACCCGCTTGGGTGTGCACGTGGGAGGATGAGGTGGCAATATAATATGAGAAGTATGAGAACAATTACCTTCCACATGTGTTCCTTTTTCAGTTGATTCACATCTTTCTACCTCTAGAATAGAAGGTGTAGTGTCATCGTGTAATAAATCCTCTAGAAAAAGTATATCTCCATCCACATCAGCATACCCGGATGTGTATTCCACGGGTGTATCAATAGCAAGAAACTCATCGATCTCAGGAATGTGAAAGCTATCATCACTAAGGAGTGAAGTATTTTGCTTTAGAAATTCCTCCTCGTCGAAAATAACCTCAATATCATCATCACTCTCCTCATTATTTATAGGGTCAATAATATGCTCAGGGATATGGGTACTCGGCTGATCTTGCTGCTGTAAAAATGACTCCATACAAGTTCGCAGCGTGTGTAAAAGCTCTTTTGATTGCGCTTGAAAAGCTGTAGCAAGATCGACAATTGGTTCTTGGTAACTCATCCCGTGACGAGGCTGATGATCGAGTGAGTGCGGTGGGGGCTCATAGTGTTGAAAACCTGAATTATAGCAAGGTTGTGGCTCATAGTTGTTCATCGGTTGGGAATAATTAGAAACCGGGTTTGGTTCATAATAGTCCATAGGTGAAGAAAACTGAGGATCCGGATTTTGCTCATAATAATTCATTGGTTGACAATAATAGGTATCGTGAGGACCCCCACAGTTGTTGCAAACCGGGTGTGGAGAAAAATTAGGTGCGTCTTGTGGATAGCTATTTTCATTGTCATAATTGTACCCTGGTTCTTGCCCGTGACCATACGGGTATCGAACCGGGCACGAAACATGCCAATGAGAATCGCTTCCACAATAGATGCACGGGGGAACAGGAGGTAGGTTCAAAAAGTATGAATTAGTCGAGTTGCACAAAGGACAAAATCCGGATTGTGTGTAGTCGATATCGTTTCCGCACCGCTCACATGTACACCATTGACAAGAGTTGTTCCCAGATAATTGTTTCCCACACCGGACGCAAAGGACATAAAAATCCATAAAGAAAGATAGATAAGCAAGAAGAATATTTTTGGTGCAAAACTTTGAAAAAGAAATGCTTTTTATGATTTTTCAAATGTTTTTGGATTTTTGAAAATTTTTGACTAGAAAAATAACGTTCACAAGTGAACGGATCCCAAAATCCAACGCGTCACTCACAAAAAACCTTCAATCTTCACGAAAAGAGCCGGGCAGCGGCGCCATTTTAATAACAAGATTTTTACTCGTTGAAAAGTTCGTTCTCGGTGTCTAATCGAATTGATTTCCGGTTAATTGTGTGAGATTAGTTGTTCTTGGTGAAACAAATATTTTTGGTTTTGGAAAATAAATGAGCAAGACTTAATAATAAATGACGAGAAATTAAAACAAGTAAAAATGTAAACGGTGCGATATTTAAAACTTTAAGAGTAAATGACGAAAAATGAAAGGACGTAAAATTAAAACTTAATATAAGGTGAATGATGCAAATAAAAACGTAAACTAAAAGAAAAGTGAATAAAAATTTAAATAAATAAAAAGGCGGGAAAAATCAAACTTGAAATTAAAAGAAGAAAACTTAAAAATTCAAAACAACAAGAAGACTGACAGACCTTCATTCGGAACATCTAGACTTCCGGATGAAGGTTCCTTCATTCGGAACTTCTAGACTTCCGAATGAAGGTTCCTTCATTCGGAACATCTAGACTTCCGGATGAAGGTTCCTTCATTCGGAACTTCTAGACTTCCGAATGAAGGTTCCTTCATTCGGAACTTCTAGACTTCCGAATGAAGGTTCCTTCATTCGGAACTTCTAGACTTCCGAATGAAGGTTGCTTCATTCGGAACTTTTCAGGTTCCGGATGAAGGTTGCCTGGGAATCAATGGAATACAGAAACAACCATCTGAAAAACAGGGGACACACAGTGAACACGATTTATCCTTAAATCGATTAAAATCAAATGAACAATTAAACCAAAACAACCAATAAGCATCAACCAACAATAATCAATCAAAACAAATCATCAAAACTAACAAACATAACCAAATTAATCAAAACCCACTTGATCAAAATCATAAAAACTCAAGAACATGAACAATGAAAAATAAGAACAAATCACACAAGAAAGGAAGAAGAAGATGAATTAAAAGCTTAATTAAAAAGTATAGATTCAATAACAAAAGCTTAAAACACAAATCAATCTAGAGAGAGAAAGTAAAAGTTTTAGAGAGAGAAACTAACTACTCCTAATCTAATCCTAAAACTAACCAACCCTCTCACATGTTGTGAGGGTGGTATTTATAGGAGAGGGGAAGGGTTTGGTGGCTTTCTCTTTCTTTCTATCTTGGTCCTCAGTCTTTCAGTCTTTCAGTCTTCTCAAATTCTTCGACTTCTAAGACTTTGTCTCGGGATTTCTTTGAACTCGTCTTATAATTTCTTCATAATTTAAACCTGAGTTCTTCGGCTTTTTTAGTAAACTTCCGTCTTTTGACTTTTTCTTCGATAAATCTTCAGAATTGGTCTTGGACTTCCGTTCTTTTTCCACTCTTGATCTTTCGACTTCGTCTTTTGTCTTTTACTTCAATAAAAGCCCGTGAAAGCCGAGTTTTCTCCACTTTTCACCTTCTCGACCCTGAAACAAAATAAAAACACAAACCACGCATAATTCCGCCATTTACGACATAAAATATACGTTTAGGTCCTGTTTTAATGTAATTAAGTGGTAGAAAAGATGGGTGTTTTCACACCTATCAATTGGTTCTACTTTGTGTTTTCAATGGAAATGACCAGATATTAGTTCTATATATTATAGACTGTAAAAAAGTATCATCGTTTTTTGGAATTGACTATGAAATGTGCCATTTGCTGAACAAATATCTACTTGTAATCAAGCCTTTTTCGTACATGTAACACTATTGTAAGTCTCCACTCAGAAAATAGCAAAGATTACCATAGGACGAAAAGAAGAATACATTCGTGAGTTTTACCAGCAAGTCCAATTAATTAATTAATTGGACTTCAAATTCTGCTATTTTGTGGCTGATATCTTGAATTTTGAAACCACAACTTACACGTACATTAAAAAATTGATAATTGCAAATTTAAAACATAACAATAATCCATACTGAAAAAGGCTTAAAAATACTAACCAAGCAAAACTTTCTAACATCAACTATCCACAATTAAAAAATAATAATATTCAAAAATTAAAAGATAAAAATAAAAACAAATTACCTTATGACGCTCATTCAGATCCACGTAATTGTTAAGTTACAATTGAATTTGAATCAAAGAGATCAATTGATTTTTATGCTTTTTGGATAAGGATTTACATCCAATTAATTAGGGAAAACGGATTAGGGTTTAAAAGCAATACAATTAAAAGTGGATCAAATCAAAAATTGAATAATTTTGTTGTGTTATTTGATTAATATTTAAATCCCGTTTTTATTAGGGAAAACTGGATTAGGGTTTAAAATTAATACGATTGAAAGTGGATCAAACAACAAAGATCAAAGATCAAAGATCAAATGTTTTTATTAACAAAGATCAAAGATCGAATACTTTTGTTGTGTTTTTTGGATTAATAT
>JANFOE010003074.1:0-29954 GCA_025667525.1 Glebionis coronaria | reverse complement strand
GGCTAAAAGATGTGACTGGGATATGACTGGATTAAAAATTGTGGTTTCAAATCATAATTATACCTAAATATAATATATATATATATATATATATATATATATATATATATATATATATATATATATATATATATATATATATATATATATATATATATATATATATATATATATATATATATATATATATATATATATATATATATATATATATATATATATATATATATATATATATATATATATATATATATATATATATATATATATGTATCTTTACATTATATATATATATATATATATATATATATATATATATATATATATATATTTATATATATATATATATATATATATATATATATATATAATGTAAAGATACATATATATATATATATATATATATATATATATATATATATATATATATATATATATATATATATATATATATATATATATATATATATATATATATATATATATATATATATATATATATATATATATATATATATATATATATATATATATATATCTTTACATTATATATAACAGGAGGAAAATGCCACATCATCTAATCATTCTCTAATCTACGTCATCACGTAAAGGTATTTTTTGTAAAATTCGGATTTTAAAGGTATTTTAGAAAGTTTTTAAAAAATATGCACTTGAAAAGAATCGAACCTGGGTCTTTAATTCCAAGATAAAGAGCATCAACCATTAGACTAGACCAATAGTTGTGATAACAAACTGATAAACAATATTTATATACGCACATAGAAATTACCTTTAGGTGCTATTTGGTTGGGGCAATTTCAAAAGAATTGGGGTCATTTGAAATTTAATTTACTTGAATACTCGTGTTTGGTTGAAAAAAGATAGGACAAATGGAAATTAAAAGGTCTTGGTTGGAGAGTTTATAAATTCCCTTGGTGAGTGGGGAATTAAGAATTACCCAAAGAATATTAGTACCTACACTCCTCAAAAGGACAAAAATGTCTCTTTTAAAAACCATCCTCATCATCCCATCTTTTATACATATTGTATGTGAGAACCCGTACTTTCCTAGCATTATTTTATTCTTTGTATTCGTGCTTCTTGAATTTTCCAACGTATTACGTTTTCTTGTGTTGCTATATGTAAATCCTAAGAATTTTTAAATTATACTTTTTAAGTATTTTTCTGATCATCGATAAATACTTTGTATGGAATTATAAATTTTATATTTTATTTTTCCATATTTATTTTAAATCAATGTTTTTGATTTAAAATCACCCGCGTGCGTTTTACAACGAGTTTATTCAAAATCAATGTACAATTAGAATTCCTAGTGATCGAGATACCGACGGATGCCCAAAATATTACGTTTATTTATCGATTGTTTCGATAATTAATATTTTTGACGATTTCGTTTTAATTACGTATTAAGTCGTGTCGGGAAATCGTATAATCATTTTTATGATGCATTGTAACTTTTGAAAAGTATTTTTACGAAACCCGAGCCCCGTAAATATTTTCAATATTTACCAATAACCATTTTCTACCCTTTAAAACTATTAATTTCTTTTAAGTCCTAAAGTTTGCAAATTGGCAACTTAGGTCCCTCCACTTAACTAGCCATATATAAACAATCTTTCTTCCACTTTAAACACATACAATTCATTTTTTTTAAAAACATCACCACCCCCTCCCTCTTGTTTTGCCGTGACATCCCAACCCCAAAACACCCTTTGATCTTGATCATCCACCATGATATAATCAAAACTAAAATTAGAACCATTCCTAAAATCTTCTTGCCATTCCAATAATACACAAATCACTTACATGCATCAAGTTATGAAGATTTTATAAATCCATGGTGGATTGATGTTTAAACCATCTTGCATGCATTATTTTTGGTATGATCATCACATTTTAATCCTTAAAAGTCTTGTTTTTAATCTTTGATTTTGTTAGATTTTACATGCAAGTGTTTTTAGGAGTGTTTGGATGATGGGTATGATAGTATAGTGATCCTAGGGGTATGGGAATGATTGGTTTTGATTGAAAAATGGATTTAACTTGTTTTCTAAAAGGCTATTTTGGGACAGCAGGTATTAAACAGATTTTTCGTGGGTTTAAGAACTACTTGCTCCAACCGAACTACCGACCCAGTAAAGCCGCCAGCTCCATCATTCATGTTGGCCATGAATTCAGTTAAGGATACAGCAACTTCTTCACTAATAACTTGGCGCATACATGCCCAATCATATTTTTGGCGTCATGATTCTAGTACAACGCGAATCATAATGAGTATTCATTCAATGATTGCTTTAAAAGAATATGATTAATTAAAAGTAACAAACGGTTTAAAAGGAACGAATGTTTAGATGAAATGAGCACGGAAAGATAATAACTGAAACATGTAGAATCTGGAATCACAAGATAGTCATTTGATCAATCATGAACGAGTACAAGTTGTTTTGCTAAGCATTATAGACTATCATCGTCTAATGCCATACAACTCAAGAAGACTATTTCTACTAACTAATGTTACAGTTTAGTTAGTGATTTGGAAATGATACTAAAAATGTTAAGCTAATTCACTAAGAGTTACTAGGTGAATCATGTGGATCAAAAGGCTCTTCGGTCCAGCTAGAAGAAGATTTCTTCAGTGTGTTTCTGGAACGCTTGGTATTCTACTCAATTGGTAGCTTTGGAACAGCCCCAATATAAATCATCGCATGATCATAGAATTAGAGGAACAAAATCAAAGAATGAGTCAAGTAAACGAATTACGAGTCAATAAGAGTTTAATTGATCGGATGCTATACGCTTAAGCCCACACGTTTATAAATCATTATTTCCATGGATTGATCAAATCCATCCAAATAAAATTTAGAAATTAGTGGTTCAACAATTTATAATTTCCTTGTTCAAATAAATGGCCAATTCATTTCAACAAGATGATTATAAATCACCTTATTTAAGCATCACCAGCTCAACGCAGAAGATCAGGATCGAAACAAACAAGAAACTGATTAAACAGAAAAAGATCAGTGATACGATATGGAATTCTATTTGGCATGTGAATACCATACCAATCAACCTCAATTCCTAACAAAAAACAGGTACAATCTCAGGCAAATTCTAGCGAAACAGTAGAATGTCGAAGATTAATGAAAATGGGGATTAAATTTACTAAACAAGATTAATGGATTCATAAATCAAGAATAGAACCAAGGAATCAAAATTCTTATAACGAAATAAATATCATCGGGAATATTAACCATTTTGTTGGGATTATGGGCATCCACAACTTTACTTAAAGTTGGAAATAACGGGATTCACTTTAGGAATAGCTTCAGTGTTAACGTTAGAATGACTAGGGTTGCTTCGTGACTATCTACGTCGTATAAATATATCAGTAATCATTATAGCATACATATATATTATCCAATATATATAATTTTCTCATTCTCGTCCATTGATAACTTGAAGGTTTCGCTTGCAACTGTTATAGCCAAAACATTTCAAAAATTCATTTTTGAAAAATCTTTTCGTTCACTATAACTTGAGCTCTTGATACCAGTCTGTAACACTCTCAAATCGGGTCACATTAGCGGAAGGGTCCTTGAGTGTTACTTACATGATACAATCACACAATTATAGAAAACGGCTCAAAACGAGTCGTTTTGATAAAAACATCCGTTCATTCATTCAAAAGATAAATAATCCATACACGGTCCCAGATAATTTTAAAATATTTACAGTACATATCAAAAGTTGAAAGTTGTTTTGAATGGATATATTTTATATAAGCAGGCCAGAGTCACTAAAATTTAGCAAGCTTTATGAAACCACCTTCCTTGAGTACCTTCTTTATGGACCTGAGATAAAACATGCTATAAAATCAACAAAAATTGTTGAGTGAATCCATAGAGTTTAAATTAAATAAAGAGAACACAAGTATTCTGAATAACCTTCCATGGTTAATAATTCATCGAAAGACAATTATGTTGTACAGACATAATTATCGGTGTTATTACATAAGCCTCATGACATTGAACGTTAACATATATTTATTTCAGCCCACCAACACACCAGCCAAGTGCGTATATTTCTCTTATACTAATGCATCCGATGTGCTCCAATACACATGTGCTTCACTACACATTGCGATAGCTAATCGCATCGGACTGGGCGTCACCCCGATAGATCTATCCATAGTATTAGCGTTCTTTCGATTAACAATTCATGATGGGATGTGGGTATTTTTAAGGCTGTAAGCTAACTTATGTAATAACTTTCATCTAAGCATACAATCGGGTCCCTTGTGTTCTATTTTAAAAACAAGCATGTTATCCCCTCGCGGGTTTTATAAAACAAGTAAATAAATTAAAGCGAGGCTACGAACTCACCTTAGGGAACTCACCTTAGGGAGTACAAAATGAGTATAATAAGCGGACACAAAAAGCATCACTAAATGAAACCTTCAAATCGACACCTTCCTAACGACGACTGATAACCCTTGTATTAGCTTTGCATACAAAGAACTGTGGCATATCTTTGCACTTATTATTTGTTTTTCACCTTGGTCTACTTGTTCCCTACTAAATCATCCAATACCATAACATTATATATATATTTTTGTTGTAGATGCTCTTTTCCGTTGTTTAAAAAAAATAGATTCATAGTGTCTCAATATTATCGGACTAATAATCTCCTTTAGTAGTTGTATTTATATATGTGACTTGTAAATATCTATTGTAAATATCTATGAAAAATATACCTATCATGGTCACCAAATAAATTATTTTGCAAGTAATCTTTTGCTTCTGAATCTACGCTAGGAAGATGACACGTATAGACATTGATCGATTAGTCATGATATCTATATTTATAAAGTTACATATCTCTTAACTTATAAAAACAATTGATAATAGGTGTAATAGGTGTAACTGAATGTGTATATGTACCGCCAAATTGAAAACACGTGTAGTTAAAATCATAAGTACGTGTTACTAATCTAAATAATATGAATACCATTTTAAAACTAACCACATATAACTTGCAAATTGTTAGACACGTGTGAATGGCATGTCAACAATTAATATGTTACATAACATATTAGAAGAACATTGTGCATGCCATTTATATTGTATCTTCATTTTGAATAAGCGGGTATTATCGAAGCCCGATATTTTAAAAGTTACGCGATTTTAAAAGATACACGTAAAACACGAAAAGTAAACGCTCAATATAAAATAAAAACATCGACGTTTGGAGAACATTTATAATTTAATAATTAAATGACTTAAAATAGTTAATGCGTCAAATGAACGAATGACACATAAAGGTTTAACGAAAAATACTTTTAAAAGAAAATAATAAAAATAAAATAAAATAAAAACTAACGACAACAATAGAAAATATCTCTATGTCATAACGAGAATATAAATATCAGTACTTAACGTATTCCTTGCCGGTTATAATTTAAACAACATTTTTACGCTAAGTTTCAAGCCTAACCTTCCTAGTTAGCCGATAATTTAAATTTCTCAATAAAGTAAATACAAAATATGTACTTATCGAGATTAGAATAACGACCAGAAATATCAAGATTGTCGCATCATCCCAACCAAATTAGGATCTTCGTCCTCGAAGATAAATTTGACTTATTTCCTGCCTTCTTGTTGAAGTCATACAAATGAGGATATTTCCTCCACATTTGATCATCCCTTTCCTAAGTGTATTACGGTCCTCGTCTCGAGTTTCAATGGACATTGACAATAGGAATTTGACTTTGTTTCAGTTGCATACTTCCCTACCAATAATTTTGACAGGTTCTTCAATGAAATGAAACTTATTGTCGATTCTTACATCGTCAATATGGATAATAAGATCTTAGTCTAATAGACATTGATTTAGGTTCGACACATGAAAAGTATTGTGAATTCCTTTTAGCTCTTATAGGTAATTCAAGTTTGAATGCCATCGAGCCTACTCTCGATATTATCTCGAGTAGCCCAACATATCAGGGACTTAACTTCTCACTTCTTCCAAAACGTATAACACCTTTTCATGGTGATATTTTTGGCATAACATTTCCACCTACCTCGAACTCCAAAGGTTTTCGCTTCACATTATCATAACTTTTCTGTCTACGAGCGTCTAACAAACGACTCTTAGTTTGCACGATTATTTTATTATTGGAATGAAATGAACAGATTTAGTCAATCGGACGGCAATGACCCTAACTGAATTAAATCCAAACAGAGTTTTCTAAAACATTACAATGAAACCCATTGTAAATAGCTCCCACTTTCAGATAGGAATTTCCGATTGTTGAAGTAATCTTGATGGCTTTTGGTATTCAACATTGACTTTAGCACATGCCAATAATTTACCAACATAATTCTCAATATCCGCTTTCATGTTTTGCCACCAGTACCATTTCTTCACTCCTTAGAAAATTAAAGATAGTCTCCAAATGTTCATCATGCTCTTTTTTTTCTTCAATAAATCAGAACATTATCAATGAACATGATCAAAACTTTATCTAGATACGGCTTGGACACACGATTCATGAATCCATGTATACTGCCGATGCATTGGTCAATCCATACGACATTACTTAGGACTCGTAATGACCATAATGATTTTTAAATGTAGTAATTGGAATATCTTCTTCACGGATGCGAAGTTGATGATAACCAGACCGTAGATCAATCTTCGAATAGACACTAGAAACTTGCAGTTGATCAAACAAGTCCTCCATCCTCGGAAAAGGATATCGATTCTTGACCAACAATTTATTTAGTTCTCGATGAAACGATCCATATTCATTCTTACGAATAATACTGGAGCTCTCCATGAACACAGTGTCGATCAAATAAAACCTTTATTAGATAGCTCTTGCAACTGCATAAATAATTCCTTCAGTTCGGGTGGTGTTAAATGATACAACGCACATGCGACGGGTGCAACACCAGGAAATAGATCGATTTAGAATTCTATTTGCCTTGGGGGCGGAAGCCCGACAAATCTTCCGGAAAGACTTCGAGATAGTCACGAATGACTGAAACATCTTTGACTCGCTTCTCCTTCGATTATTTCTCCGACACTTGAGCTAGGAATAATTCACAACCTCTTTCAATATACTTACGAGTTTTAATGCACGAAACGATTTTAGTTGGGAATTATTTTTATCACCTGCGATAACTAAGGTCTAGTTATTTAAGAGAATCCTAACTCTTTTTTTCTCAGTTCCACACGCTCCTCCTCCAGAACCATCTGCACCACAGAACTACTTGCTCCAATCGAACTACCGACCCAGTAAAGCCGCCAGCTCCATCATTCATGTTGGCCATGAATTCAGTTAAGGATGCAGCAACTTCTTCACTAATAACTTGGCGCATACATGCCCAATCATATTTTTGGCGTCATGATTCTAGTACAACGCGAATCATAATGAGTATTCATTCAATGATTGCTTTAAAATAATATGATTAATTAAAAGTAACAAACGGTTTAAAAGGAACGAATGTTTAGATGAAATGAGCACGGAAAGATAATAACTGAAACATGTAGAATCTGGAATCACAAGATAGTCATTTGATCAATCATGAACGAGTACAAGTTGTTTTGCTAAGCATTATAGACTATCATCGTCTAATGCCATACAACTCAAGAAGACTATTTCTACTAACTAATGTTAAAGTTTAGTTAGTGATTTGGAATTGATACTAAAAATGTTAAGCTAATTCACTAAGAGTTACTAGGTGAATCATGTGGATCAAAAGGCTCTTCGGTCCAGCTAGAAGAAGATTTATTCAGTGTGTTTCTGGAACGCTTGGTATTCTACTCAATTGGTAGCTTTGGAACATCCCCAATATAAATCATCGCATGATCATAGAATTAGAGGAACAAAATCAAAGAATGAGTCAAGCAAACGAATTACGAGTCAATAAGAGTTTAATTGATCGGATGCTATACGCTTAAGCCCACACGTTTATAAATCATTATTTCCATGGATTGATCAAATCCATCCAAATAAAATTTAGAAATTAGTGGTTCAACAATTTATAATTTCCTTGTTCAAATAAATGGCCAATTCATTTCAACAAGATGATTATAAATCACCTTATTTAAGCATCGCCAGCTCAACGCAGAAGATCAGGATCGAAACAAACAAGAAACTGATTAAACAGAAAAAGATCAGTGATACGATATGGAATTCTATTTGGCATGTGAATACCATACCAATCAACCTCAATTCCTAACAAAAAACAGGTACAATCTCAGGCAAATTCTAGCGAAACAGTAGAATGTCGAAGATTAATGAAAATGGGGATTAAATTTACTAAACAAGATTAATGGATTCATAAATCAAGAATAGAACCAAGGAATCAAAATTCTTATAACGAAATAAATATCATCAGGAATATTAACCATTTTGTTGGGATTATGGGCATCCACAACTTTACTTAAAGTTGGAAATAACGGGATTCACTTTAGGAATAGCTTCAGCGTTAACGTTAGAATGACTAGGGTTGCTTCGTGACTATCTACGTCGTATAAATATATCAGTAATCATTATAGCATACATATATATTATCCAATATATATAATTTTCTCATTCTCGTCCATTGATAACTCGAAGGTTTCGCTTGCAACTGTTATAGCCAAAACATTTCAAAAATTCATTTTTGAAAAATCTTTTCGTTCACTATAACTTGAGCTCTTGATACCAATCTGTAACACTCTCAAATCGGGTCACATTAGCGGAAGGGTCCTTGAGTGTTACTTACATGATACAATCACACAATTATAGAAAACGGCTCAAAACGAGTCGTTTTGATAAAAACATCCCTTCATTCATTCAAAAGATAAATAATCCATACACGGTCCCAGATAATTTTAAAATATTTACAGTACATATCAAAAGTTGAAAGTTGTTTTGAATGGATATATTTTATATAAGCGGGCCAGAGTCACTAAAATTTAGCAAGCTTTATGAAACCACCTTCCTTGAGTACCTTCTTTATGGACCTGAGATAAAACATGCTATAAAATCAACAAAAATTGTTGAGTGAATCCATAGAGTTTAAATTAAATAAAGAGAACACAAGTATTCTGAATAACCTTCCATGGTTAATAATTCATCGAAAGACAATTATGTTGTACAGACATAATTATCGTTGTTATTACATAAGCCTCATGACATTGAACGTTAACATATATTTATTTCAGCCCACCAACACACCAGCCAAGTGCGTATATTTCTCTTATACTAATGCATCCGATGTGCTCCAATACACATGTGCTTCACTACACATTGCGATAGCTAATCGCATCAGACTGGGCGTCACCCCGATAGATCTATCCATAGTATTAGCGTTCTTTTGATTAACAATTCATGATGGGATGTGGGTCTTTTTAAGGCTGTAAGCTAACTTATGTAATAACTTTCATCTAAGCATACAATCGGGTCCCTTGTGTTCTATTTTAAAAACAAGCATGTTATCCCCCTCGCGGGTTTTATAAAACAAGTAAATAAATTAAAGCGAGGCTACGAACTCACCTTAGGGAACTCACCTTAGGGAGTACAAAATGAGTATAAGAAGCGGACACAAAAAGCATCACTAAATGAAACCTTCAAATCGACACCTTCCTAACAACGACTGATAACCCTTGTATTAGCTGTGCATACAAAGAACTGTGGCATATCTTTGCACTTATTATTTGTTTTTCACCTTGGTCTACTTGTTCCCTACTAAATCATCCAATACCATAACATTATATATATATTTTTGTTGTAGATGCTCTTTTCCGTTGTTTAAAAAAAATAGATTCATAGTGTCTCAATATTATCGGACTAATAATCTCCTTTAGTAGTTGTATTTATATATGTGACTTGTAAATATCTATTGTAAATATCTATGAAAAATATACCTATCATGGTCACCAAATAAATTATTTTGCAAGTAATCATTTGCTTCTGAATCTACGCTAGGAAGATGACACGTATAGACATTGATCGATTAGTCATGATATCTATATTTATAAAGTTACATATCTCTTAATCTTATAACAACAATTGATAATAGGTGTAATAGGTGTAACTGAATGTGTATATGTACCGCCAAATTGAAAACACGTGTAGTTAAAATCATAAGTGCGTGTTACTAATCTAAATAATATGAATACCATTTTAAAACTAACCACATATAACTTGCAAATTGTTAGACACGTGTGAATGGCATGTCAACAATTAATATGTTACATAACATATTAGAAGAACATTGCGCATGCCATTTATATTGTATCTTCATTTTGAATAAGCGGGTATTATCGAAGCCCGATATTTTAAAAGTTACGCGACTTTAAAAGATACACGTAAAACACGAAAAGTAAACGCTCAATATAAAATAAAAACATCGACGTTTGGAGAACATTTATAATTTAATAATTAAATGACTTAAAATAGTTAATGCGTCAAATGAACGAATGACACATAAAGGTTTAACGAAAAATACTTTTAAAAGAAAATAATAAAAATAAAATAAAATAAAAACTAACGACAACAATAGAAAATATCTATATGTCATAACGAGAATATAAATATCAGTACTTAACATATTCCTTGCCGGTTATAATTTAAACAACATTTTTACGCTAAGTTTCAAGCCTAACCTTCCTAGTTAGCCGATAATTTAAATTTCTCAATAAAGTAAATACAAAATATGTACTTATCGAGATTAGAATAACGACCAGAAATATCAAGATTGTCACAGGATCCATCGGGATTGACAATCCCCGTCCCGATTACTTTGACGCACTAATATTCGTTTATACTTGAGTATTTAGGCTGAATACTCCCTAGAGGAACTTACATTTGAGTTAAGCTTCGGTTCATGAGACTAAATAGCAATAATATGCATCGTGACTATGGACGTACATAGTTAACCCCCTCATTACGTGTTTTACAAATTCTATTGTATTCCACACGTTTACTGCTAAACCTATGAATATCACTCAACTTTGTGTTGACGATTTTACATGTTTAATCTCAGGTATTATTACTTAGCTTTGCTTGGATGGGAGCCCACAGGATATTATCGCAGCTTGGAGATTTCTATGATGCTTTTGAAAGATTGGTTTTATATAAACTGTCATAAGCTTATTTTATATTTTGGACAACTTTATGTTATAAATAGAGACGAAATAATATAATTTTCCGCTTCTAAAACTGTGGGACCTATGTTTAAAAACTCTGACCTTTTATGATGTAATGTACATGTTTTTATTTCGTCAGCTTTGTATGAACTGTAATTCATTGTTTCTTGTGCTATGACATGTTACCTCCTCGTTGCCAAATTATTCCATGTCAGATTTTGGGGGTCTCACAGAGTGGTATCAGAGGGATGGTTATAGGGAACTGAGTCATTTTTCAAAAACTTAGTCTATAACCGAAAGTTCAAATATTTCATGTTTTAAGTGTCAACCACAGAATTTGCCAATGTTGTTCGATATCTGCGCGGGTAACTCTCAAATCCTTATTATTTACATTTAACTATCGTTATCGTATTTCATCTCTTGATTACATGTTGAAATATTACGTTACCCTGATGATGATAATTACTGTGTCTTTTCAAAGCCTTGTGCTTCATGGATTATCATTCGATATTACTGTGATTACATCCTCTCTTACTGTATTTCTGGAATTCTTGTTCTTGTGAACTGATCTGGTTACGATAATTCTATATCGTTATGATGTTACATACTTGTATTCGGAGCGCGTATGCTGCCGACTTTTCATACTCATTTTTCTGAGTACTATTGCTAATTCATTTATGCGTGATACGACTGACTTCATGTGTTCGTTCATTTTGAACCGTCTGTTTTCTCGACTCGCTGATACATGTTGTGAATACTCTCGAGATACCATTGTTCGGAATTAAGAAGTGTTGTTTTCGATAAGACTCCTGATTTTCATTCTTACTACCGTGCGTGTTGCTTTCATTGTTTATTTCCTTTAAAATATCTATTTAGATACGCAGATTTTCTTTCCGACCATTCGTAATTGAATGTCTAGTCTATAGACCATTGTGTAGCTCGATGTGTCTCCGAAAAAAGACTAAAGGACACCATGTGAGTCACACATCTCGAAGAATTCGTTGAATCAGTGCTGAATAATATCGTGAGTTTTTGTAATCTTGATTTACCTTTACGCCACCGTTTTACACGACACTTGTACATGGATTACATCTTATTTCATTGACCATTCTACGTTTCGATTTCGACTTACAACATCCGTTGTACCTTGAACACACGATCGTTATTTATTATGTGACGATTGTTTAGAATACGATCTTACTTGTATCCTCCCTTTTCATTGAACCTCCTCGCTCCAGGAGTGCCACTTGTTAATATTTTGTTTCTTTCTCGGTATGTCTTGTGATTTTGGAAAATCACGCCGCCAGGAGACTTTCTTGCATTGCATCTTGCAGCCGAAGACACGGATGATATGCGTCGTTTTTTTATCTCTCAGATTATCATTGGCATTCTTGAACTATTTCCATACTGTGTTCTCTTCACATGATTAATTATACAGTTTATGTTCTTTCGTCTTTATGGAATCCACAAGTCTTGTGTGTACATTAAGTCTGGGTTATTATGAAATTGGATTTAATTTCAAGATGTGTCAAAAAATATACTTTGTATAGAAACTTTACAGGAAGTTTAACAGTGTCGAGAAAATATTTTTATAACTTTAGACATAAAAATATATATTTCTACTTGTTGAGACGTCCGTTTAGGACATAAAATTTGGCCAATAAACATTAAAATCGAGCAGATTACGCTCATTTGAAATTGTAAAAAAAATCAAAGAAGTTATTTTCTGAATAATGCTAAAATATCATTTTGTTGACAGATTTAATGCAAGGGCATTTTCGTCCATTTTTATTCCGTTTCAAGTCTTGGGTAAAACTAAAAAGTTGTTCAAAACATTGTTTTACATCGAAATGCATTATACTTTGAGTCTTAGAATATCGTTTAGTGAGTTAATTGGTCTAGTCAAACCCAAAGGTCAAAACTGATAGACTTTAAAAATATGATTTCAAGCGTTTTTGAGTTCGTTGAGCTCGTAAAACTTTAACTAATGATATTTTGCAAACTAAAAACAAGGATTGCGTTTGAACAATTATAAAATGGTAACTTTGAGTTCGGTCATACATATACATAGATCTTGAACTTTTGCAATTCGGTAACTTCCTAATATAGAAACTTTTCGGAGTGATTGTACTATTTGTTAACTGATACCCTACTTTCTTAAAAGTATATTATTGTCAAATTAATCACGATACGCACACATACGGATTCCTTATTCCTTTCTTTTATTTATGACTTATTTGTCATTCTACATTGTCTTTCTTTGCTTCTATCGTACCGCTGAATTGGACAGAGGTTGAAGTTCTTGCTTTCGTATTGTTCGTTACCATCTTGACACGTGTCTCCTGATGATTCATGCTAAACCTCTTGGAACCTTATCACCTTGTAACCATTTCGTTGACTGTCTTGAACTACTCCTTATTTCCCTCTTGCAACCCACTCGCTACTTTATAAACTATTGTCATGTTACCATATAACTCAAACTGGTGTTGTTTGCGAATCATTTTACAAAAGGTTTCATTTGGGCTTTCTTAAATAATTGAATGATATCTTATAAAATTAATTTATATTAATTTTACAATATAATTTCACAAATTGTTCTCATACGGTATTATAAAGAACCCTCGTAACTATACAAACTTTGTTGATTTAAACAGTTAGCCAGTAACTTATTGGCGAATAGTTTCATAAACTATTTTGATTTCTGTTTTTTTACAAATGGCATTATATACATATTTTAAATAATATGACCTGTAATACTGGTTTGACGAAGCTGAGCATCGCATTGCTAGTCCTAAATTATGCATGGCCTGATCACCTATGCCTAATTTAGAAGGATCCATGCATGGCCGAATAGTAGTCACCGTAAATATTTAACCAACAATCAACTTTTTAACTATGTTCCTTAAAAAGTTTGATAAAATAAAGTTTTGAAAACTTTTACATCTTATGCGAGTAACAACAATTCGTGGCATACACTTATGAACCCTTATCTTTTCTTGAACAAAGTACATGCCTTAAGCACATATTTCTTTACTCAACGACCTGTGTTTTACCTGTTACTTCATGATACGATTTTCGTTACCATTTGCCTAAATTCTTACCATTGATACCAGACTTGAAAGTTTCAACGTTATTATGCCTCTTCATCGATCGATCTTCTTAATCTATTTTGGTAGACCTTCGAAACGTCTCTGGACGCGATTAATGATTTATGACTGGACGTGAACGATGATTTCGTGTAATTTTCATGATGTGTGTTAGACTTTGTCGTCTTGAAATTCTTTCGTGTGAATCATGTGTTGATTTCGCCTCTCATTGCAAATGTTGTTCATTTACTGGAATTCCTCTCGAGTAACTTCTTAAAAATTTCTGTAATTCGAAGAATTTATTGTGTGGCTTTTCTCTTTCGATCGTGTATCGACCACCGAGAACTTAATAAGCCGTTATTGGTGACGCCAACCGCACTCGTGAATTAATCTTGCTATAATCCTTGTTTCTTATTGTCCTTATCATCGATGCATCTATTCTATTATGTTCGTTAAGAGTTGATACAACTTCCGTTTTATTCCCTCGTGTTATTGCTTGTATACTAATTGTTGATCGATATTCGTTTCATAATCGTTTGCTATTTTGTCACTTTCTGAAAACCAGAAACTGTTACGTGTTTATCGTTTGACATCTTAAACACTTTCTTGAATTTCTAAAAATTATTATTAATTTTTAAAGAACGTTTTATACATTTTATCAAATGTTTAAATTACCAAAATAACTGTATGAAGTTAAGCACAGGATCTATACATCATCTTGGGTAAATTTATAACTTATGTTTAAACAGTGTCAAGTTGTATCTTTTAAAGTATTTAATTTTATCGTACTTTACTGTCAAACTAATGAAATTATTAAATTAATTTATAATTTCTAACAATGATTCTAAATAACTTGGAAAAATCTGATTTTTCCTAATAGTAACGATTAACCTGAATTTTTAACGATAATTTCATGTAGTCACCCGAAAAGCTCTTAAGCTGATCAAAATAACTATTTGAACTGTTCTACTTTTGCTTCGAAAATCCTGATCAAAAAAAAGATTTGACAACTGTTTACCCACTCATTTTATATAGAGTTTGATTCTTAATCACTACATCTGGTAAAATTTTCTTTTAATAAAGAAAATATTTAAAACTAAGTTTTAAATTAATACCAAAGTACTAGACAACTGATTTCGACAGATTGTATTTTAAATGATCATATGTTATTCATTTTTTCCCTTCTATTTCGCTTGTGACTAGATTCTTACGTTTTAAGACTGTCACGTTTTACAATTGCACGATTTGCGACTCCTTGTTGTTTAACAATCTTGATTCATTTTATCGCACTTTGTCTGTTTAAGCGATTCTTGTGTTCATTCTTGTTAGTTTATCGCACGTATTTCCAACAACTCTATCTCTTGATGTATCTTCGTATTGAAAGATCGTTATCTTAATCTAAGACTGAAAAGTTATACGAAAAGGAGTTAAGAAAATGAAGCATAGCGAATTCTAACCGTTAAGATACGTCGTGGTACGGAAATTTACCTAGGAAGCAATGAAATTTGTTCTACACTTTGTACCTCCTCTTGTTTGCATCTTCTACTGTTTTCAGGAGAACTCTAGGGACCAGAGTTCCTTAAGGGGGGAAGACTGTGAGAACCCGTACTTTCCCAGCATTATTTTATTCTTTGTATTCGTGCTTCTTGAATTTTCCAAAGTATTACGTTTTCTTGTGTTGCTATATGTAAATCCTGAGAATTTTTAAATTATACTTTTTAAGTATTTTTCTGATCATCGATAAATACTTTGTATGGAATTATAAATTTTTATTTTATTTTTCCATATTTATTTTAAATCAATGTTTTTTATTTAAAATCACCCGCGTGCGTTTTACAACGAGTTTATTCAAAATCAATGTACAACGAGAATTCCTAGTGATCGCGATACCGACGGATGCCCAAAATATTACGTTTATTTATCGATTGTTTCGATAATTAATATATTTGACGATTTTGTTTTAATTACGTATTAAGTCATGTGAGGAAATCGTATAATCATTTTTATGATGCATTGTAACTTTTGAAAAGTATTTTTACGAAACCCGAGCCCCGTAAATATTTTCAATATTTACCAATAACCATTTTCTACCCTTTAAAACTATTAATTTCTTTTAAGTCCTAAAGTTTGCAAATTGGCAACTTAGGTCCCTCCACTTAACTAGCCATATATAAACAATCTTTCTTCCACTTTAAACACATACAATTCATTTTTTTAAAACATCACCACTCTCTCCCTTCTTGTTTTGCCGTGACATCCCAACCCCAAAACATCCTTTGATCTTGATCATCCACCATGATATAATCAAAACTAAAATTAGACCCATTCCTAAAATCTTCTTGCCATTCCAATGATACACAAATCACTTACATGCATCAAGTTATGAAGATTTTATAAATCCATGGTGGATTGATGTTTAAACCATCTTGCATGCATTGTTTTTGGTATGATCATCACATTTTAATCCTTAAAAGTCTTGTTTTTAATCTTTGATTTTGTTAGATTTTACATGCAAGTGTTTTTAGGAGTGTTTGGATGATGTGTATGATAGTATAGTGATCCTATGGGTATGGGAATGATTGGTTTTGATTGAAAAATGGATTTGACTTGTTTATTAAAAGGCAATTTTAGGACAGGGAGGTATTAAACAGATTTTTCGTGGGTTTAAGGTCTGTGAAAGACTAAGATTATTTGAAATTGTTGTAAAGTTTTCCGAGACGGTCGTTTTGGTATAAGATAGAGCCCGGTTTTCAACAAAGACCACCACAACCTAACAAAAACAACCAAGGGCCGCCAAGAGTCAAAAGTTATGCTAGTTTTAGTTTTCGTATACCGTGAGACGCAAGTCGGCACAATCCGAAATTGTGGCTGATTTTGGGTCGACTCTCGGGGACTTTAGGCTTGGTTAGTGATATGAGCTTAAACTCATATCCTTTTATCAACAAATAACCCTAAAACACGAAGCAAAATACCCTTTTATATTGTAAAAAGCAGTGTTATGTGGTATGTTTGTGTTTGTGTGATCTTATGTAGGTAAAAGGATACAATTTCAAGCAAACAAGGAAAAACCAAGCTCAAAAGGATGAAAAAGACAAGGAAGGATCACAAGTGACAAGTTTTCAAAGCTCAAGGACCTATCTTGACAAGTCTTGAAAGTTGAGGGACTTAAAGTGCAAATAAAGAAAAGTCAAGATTAAAGTCAAATTTGGTCAACTACAAAGTCAACTCAAGTCAAAGGGTCATTTTGTTGAAGAATCAAAGTTGAAGGGCCAAAATTGTCAAAGAAATGAAGTTTCTAGCCTTAAAGAGAAATCTGCCAAGTTAAGGGGCTTATTCTGCCAAGTTTTGAAAGTTAATAAAGATCAATCCAAGTGAAAGGGCTAAGGACCAATGAGAAGAGAGAAAGAAAGACACACGGATCAAGTAATAAATTCCCACTCAAGCCGTCGCATTTAATGACCCAATCATAACAGTGCAATCCGTGTGATATTTTTTCTACCAATCAAAAGCTGCCACGTGTTTCTCTCTTTCACCAAAATATTTTCCAGGATCGCGTTTTTGATAGAGAGCATTTCAGAAGAAGATCAAAACATCAAAGTTGCTCGTTTTGATGAGACGAATCCAATAGTGCAACTTAATTAGCATATAATTCATTGGATCAAAAACCCCCAAATGAGTTCATCACCTTCAAAGTGGGAATGCAGAATTCTTCCACGTGTCAAGCAATGATTGGCCTGAACACGTCACATCTCCAACAAACTCTCAAGTCTAGCCTATAAATACACAACTTGTTCTTCATTTTGAGGAGTAGCTTAAATTTGTAAACACCTAGTTCTCTCAAATTTCCTTTTCTTCTTTTTCCCTCCTTTTCACCTAACAACTCAAGAGATTGACAACCTCTTGAGTTTGTTAGTTAGTTAGAACCTTGTAACTACCATTTGTAACTGAATTCAGCAATAAAATTTCAAATTCCAGTTTTCCCGCCAAAACTTGTTCTTCCATTCCTGCTACTTAACTGCTATTGTGTGATTCATTTGTTGCTGTTTGAAGTTTGTTATGATCATACATGGATCATAACTGACTTTGTTGAAGAATTGTTGCTGTTTGATCAGAATTCCAATTCATTCCTAGTTTTTGAAGTTTTCATGGCAGAATGAAGTATTGTAGCTGTTTTGGTGATTGATTTGAGTTGATAGCTAGTGATAGGTGGTGGTATCACTAGGGCAAGAGAGCTCAGCGCTCCTCTTCTACCCAAAGGATCTCTACAAAAGGTTTCATGGTTTCTGTTTTTAAATTCCTCTAAACAAGTACTAGCCTTCTCAATTTCCTAGTGTAATGATTGATGGCTGCCTGATTCTGTTTGATTAGTTGCTGATTGATATTGTTTGAGTGTTTGTTGTTTAGCTTTCCCATACTTGTGCTTGTTTTCAGACTTGTAGTTTTTAGCTGAATTTCAGTAATTTTTAGTCCATTAGCTACTTGCAGTTCTAGTGTTGGTTTTAACTTGTTCTTAGCTTGAAAACATCTCATTTTGATCTCATAAATAAGTCTGCTATAGCTCTTAATTCAGTCTTAATCAGTACTCAAAATTCCTTTGAAAAAGTTTGATCATAAACAGATTAAGGTGTGTTTGGGACTAGTGGTTAATCAGTATTCAAGTGTTGTTAATTGGATGTTAAGTGATCATTTGTAGTCCTTAGAAGTTAACAAGTAGCTTTGAGTCTTTTACTAGTCATAATATTAGTCAAACAGGCAATTGGTTGATAAAAAGTATGGGTCATACTTGTTTTCAGTTTTAGTTCATAAACTTGCCAATTTCAATTGTTCATTTCTCCTTCATTACTTGTTCAAAATTGCTCAAACCAGTTTCTAGTTAAAGCTTACATCATAATCTTTTAGTGTCTAGGAGGAAATTCTACAGTTTCAAGGAATAAGCAAGAAAACAGCTTATTTGTTCAGACCTGAGCAATGTTCATTCTCTGATGTGATTTGCTAACTGTTTCACTAGATCTCATTATCCACTTCATAAAAGTCCTTATTTTCTTTCACAAATCTGATCAGTAAGTGTTGAATATCAAGTTTTGAGATTTTGAGCTTTTTCATAAATCTGGTCAACTTTTGGTCAACATAAGCTCATTTGAGCTTATTTTCAGATTTCTAGCTTATTAGTGGATGAAAATTGTTCTAGTTTGATTTCCCCTACTTTAAATCAAGTGCTTATTCATTTTCTTTACAAAAATCAAGTTGTGGATGTCTGGATTATGCTATAGCTTATTTTGAGCTTATTGATAAGCTCTCTTTTGCTTATCTTGAACTTTTAGCTTATTTCCTTAAACACACGTTTCTATTATTGGATTTTAGAAGTTTTGCAAGTGATTTCAGCTTAATTGGTTGAGAAATAAGCTCAAACGAGCTTATTCTTTCATTAAGCCCGTTTTTGGTTAAAAGTTTTGGAAATTTGCATTTTAGTCCCTGGATTTCAGTTAAGTGTTTAAACCTAGCTAATCTTTCTAATTTTGTGGTAATTGCAATAATCAGTCCCTGGATTTGTTAGTTTGTTACATTTCAGTTTTTGAGTTTGTTAGTTTGTTAAATTTGGTTAGTTTGTTAGAATTTTTACAAGTCTAGTCCTTTTAGTTAACTGAATTTCATTTTTAGTCCTTTTAACTTTTAGAATTTACATTTCAAGCATTTATATTTCATAGAAATTACATTCTTAGTCCTTATAGTTTTATATTTTGCACTTTAACATTTTTACTTGAATAAAATTTGGATTTTGCAATTTGTTTTACGTATAAGTAGGGTTTATATTTTTCATTTTTACTTAGTGTTGTTTAAATTAGCAATAGATTACCAAGCAAGCTTGAACAACCAAAAACAATTAAAAATTTGATATTGATTGGACTTTCTATTAGTTAAGAACTGAGAAAACGAACTTGCATTATACACATTTCAAATGGCGCCGCTGCCGGTTCTTTGACTACACGAGAGACTATCGATTGACGGTTTTCATTGGCTTTTGGGATCCGTTCACTTTGTGAACGTTATTTTTACGTATCATAAATCAAAAACAAATAAAAAAATCAAAAATATAAAAATATATAAAAACTAAAAAATTAACAAAACAATTCTTTTCCTAAAGAATTGACCAAAAAAATTAAAAAAATCCAAAAAGCAATCTTTTTCCTAAGAGATTGCAACCAAAAATATATATTATTGGCTTCTCTCGGTTTTTATGTACATATAGTATTTTCCTTTAAAAAACTCATAAATACAAAAATATTTTCCATATATTATTATAAGTAAATACGTATACGTATAAGAACAATCAATCTACATATCTTCCATAAGTATTGCCGAGGCAATACACCGTGTTGAGGGGCGCTCCGGTCCTTGACACGCGTATCGATCAAACAAAATAAAGCAAGAATAGATAAATACTCTCAATAAGTAATAATTCGAAGAATACGAACATTTAAGTGAATAGAAAGGCGATGTGCTATAAAATGCCATCTAAGGGTCAATAGGTACTTAAGTGCTTCGCGCCACCTAACCCCCCGTTCACTTGGGAGTATTCTAAGAAGGAAAGCTTCATTGAGGGTCTTGCACCCAAAGTAGTATTACATATATTGTTACTTTCTTGTGGATATTTAATATCGAAACTCGAAGAGAATAATCTTATTCTTTTCAAAGTCACACGAGAGCTTCTCTCTCATTCCTCGTATTGAGTTGCATGCTCACTCGCGGGCGTGCACAAATACCGATTGGTGTACAACCTCTTCCTCCGAAAAGGAAGAAGAAGAGAAAGAGTAAGACCACCACCGTCCACCAAGCCGATCACGAGAATCGTGCTTTGTCACCACCACAAGGAGCCATGGCTGTTGATAACCGTACTTTGTTTGAACGTATGCAAACCAACATTCATGGATTTGTTAGTGCCATTAAGATTCCCGACTATCCCGCTAACACATTTGAGCTACATACATCTATGATCAATATGGTTGCTGCATCACCTTTCTATGGAAAACAAAATGAGGATCCCCATGCTCATCTTAAGAGATTCCTTTCACTTTGCAATACCATTAAGCATAATGGGGTTCCACCGGATGTCATTAGATTGTTGTTAGTGTCATTTTCACTAGATGGGAGTGCTAAGCATTGGTTAGACACCCAACCACCCGATAGTATCACCACATGGGATGGTTTTACCACTAAGTTTTTGAACAAATTCTTTCCTCCACAAAAGACTATGGCTTTGAGAAATATGATTATGGGCTTTACACAAAAACCTAGTCAATCCTTTGGTGATGCTTGGGAAGAGTATAGTGAGTTGTTGAGGCGATGCCCTAATCATGGAATGGATGATCTAAGCAAAATCAATACCTTCTACAATGGCCTTAAACCTCACCACCAAGATTCACTAAATGCTTCCGCGGGAGGGAGTATTCATTTCAAGACATACCAAGAGGCTTTGACCATTATTGAGACTAAGGCAATGGTTCAAACCAATGATCCATTTGAGGAAAGAGTTCATGTTATCCAAAACACTTCTCAAATCCCTTTTGACAACCAACTCCTCAAGTTTCAAGAAGCTATTTTTCAAAGGATGGATAGAGAAAGTGAGAGGCATTTGCAAGCACAACAAGACATGCTTCAAACTTTTAAGAGCATGACATTGAACAATTCCTCAAACAATGTGAATGCCATCACCATTTCTTGTGTTACTTGTGGAGGCCCTCACTCTTATGAGCAATGTGACAAGGTGCAAGGGTATCAAGGGGAATGTTATGCTTATCAAGAAGAACACCGTGAACACTTCAAGCCTAACATCAATCCAAATAACCTTTCTTACAAATCCCAAAATTACCTTACTCCACCCGGCTTCCCACCCCAACCACCCACCCAAATTCCACAAAATCCTCCTCAAATTCTAGCAAGGAATCAAGGGCAAAGACAACCATACCAAGGAAATAATTACAAAGCACCCAATCAATTTCAACCTCAAGCTAATACCTTTTATCCACCACAACAAGGATTTAATCAACCACTTCCATTTATTCCCAATCAAGCATATGCTCCAATTCCAAATCAAGCTTACCCTCAAAACCAAACTCAAGGATATGGGATGCAAGAGACTCAAGAGTATGTTGACAAGAAAATGCGTGATATTGAGAAGAGAATGAATGACCAAGTGAAACGTACAATAGAGGAACAAATCAATAGGGTTTTAGTGGCGGTAACTCAAAGACCACAAGGAGCTTTACCTTCCAACACACAAACAAATCCTAGGGCTAATGTCAATGCTATTACAACAAGGAGTGGTACAACAACAAAGGATCCTTCACCTCCTAAACCTACTATTGTTCAACCCACTTGTGCTCCTACTTGTGATAAGCCTTCTACTTCTACTCCACCTCCTCAAAGTGCTCCTATTCACTCAAACACACCTTCTCAACCACCTCGTACTTCTCCTTCACCTTCCACACTTCCCAATGAAGAGGCTAACAAAGACAAATCTTCCACTACAACACCTATTCCACCTATACCCAAACCTACTCTTCCATACCCTTCAAGGTTGAAAAAGGACAAGTTAAAGAACAAAGATGACATACAAGTGTCCAATTTCTTAAGGATGTTCAAGCAACTCAATATCAACATATCCTTTGCGGAAGCTCTTGCTTATATGCCAAAGTTTGCTAAGATGTTCAAGGATTTGCTCTCCAACAAAGAAAAATTGGTTGACTTGCCCAACACATCACTTAATGAAAATTGTTCCGCGGTGCTACTTAAAACCTTACCAACGAAACTTGGAGATCCGGGGCGTTTCTTGATACCTTGTAATTTTCCCGGTGTTGAAAATTGCATGGCTTTGGCGGATTTAGGGGCAAGCATAAATCTCATGCCTTTATCGGTTTGGAAACAACTCTCTCTTCCCGAGCTCACCCCCACTAGGATGACTCTTGAACTAGCCAACCGAACCATAGCTCACCCCGTAGGTATAGCGGAAGATGTGTTTGTAGGTGTGGATAAGTTTACCTTTCCGGCCGACTTTGTAGTGGTCGATTATGACATGGATCCTAGAGTGCCTTTGATTGTTGGTAGACCGTTTTTAAGAACGGGTCGTACCTTGATAGATGTGGCGGAAGGAGAATTAATTATGAGAGTAGAGGATGAGAAAGTGGTGTTTAAGTTAGGGAAAGTTTGTGATAGAAGAGAGGTTAAGGAGTCTAGACCTTGTGAGACGATTAACATTGTGGACGTGTTAGATGAAGTGTGTAATGAACACTTTCATGATGCTTGTAAGAATGCTAGTGATGAGATTCCACATGTTGAAACCGTGGCCTCAATTGCTCCCTCTTTAACACCTTTTGGAGAGAGTGATTTCCTCTTGGAGGAATTTGAGTCCAACTTTCTTGGTGATGATGATTCTCCCATTAATTGGGAAGAAGATATTCTTACAATCCAAAAGTTGCTCAATGAGGACCCTATTCCTTCCCCTATTCCACAAGAGATTACCATTGAGGAACCTTCCATAGTGAAACCTTCCATAGAGAGTCCACCTCCCATTGAACTTAAGGAACTTCCATCCCACTTAGAATATGCTTTCTTAGAAGGAAAAGACCAATTACCGGTGATTATTGCTAAGGAATTGAAAGAGGATGAGAAGGAGCAACTTATTGAAGTCCTTAAGAAACATAAGAAAGCTTTAGCATGGAAAATATCCGACATAAGGGGAATTGATCCACATTTTTGTACTCACAAAATCCTTATGGAGGATGATTATAAACCCGCCATTCAAAACCAAAGGAGAGTTAACCCAAAAATTCATGAGGTTATTAAGAAAGAAGTGATTAAACTCTTAGATGCGGGTATGATTTACCCCATTTCCGACTCTCCATGGGTTAGCCCGGTTCATTGTGTTCCAAAGAAGGGTGGAATCACCGTGGTGCCTAATGAGAACAATGAGCTTATTCCCACGAGACTTGTAACCGGTTGGAGAGTTTGCATTGATTATAGAAAACTTAATGAGGCAACTAGGAAAGACCATTTCCCGCTTCCCTTTATGGATCAAATGCTTGAACGCTTAGCGGGAAATGAGTACTATTGTTTTCTTGATGGCTTTTCGGGTTATTTCCAAATCCCAATTGACCCTAAGGATCAAGAAAAGACCACATTCACTTGTCCATACGGTACATTTGCTTACAAGAGGATGCCTTTTGGCCTATGTAATGCACCGGGGACGTTTCAAAGGTGCATGATGGCAATTTTCCATGATATGATAGAGCAAACCATGGAGGTTTTTATGGATGACTTTTCCGTATTTGGAAACTCCTTTAGCTCGTGTCTCATCAATCTTGAGAGAATGCTTAAGCGTTGTGAGGAAACACGTTTGGTGCTTAATTGGGAGAAATGTCACTTTATGGTAAAAGAGGGGATTGTTTTAGGACACAAGATATCCAATAAGGGATTAGAAGTTGATCGTGCCAAAATTGATGTGATTGCTAAGCTTCCCCCACCCACCTCGGTTAAAGGTGTGAGGAGTTTCTTAGGTCATGCGGGTTTTTATAGGCGCTTTATACAAGATTTCTCTAAGATAGCTAGACCGATGACTCATCTCTTGGAGAAAGAGGCTCCTTTCATTTTTGACCAAGCTTGTTTAGAATCTTTTGAGACACTTAAGGAGAAATTGACAAAGGCTCCCGTTTTGGTTTCTCCAAATTGGGAATTACCTTTTGAGCTTATGTGTGACGCTAGTGATTATGCGGTGGGGGCCGTCTTAGGACAAAGAGTTAATAAGCATTTCCAACCTATACACTATGCGAGTAAAACCATGACCGGTGCACAACTTCATTACACTACCACGGAAAAAGAGTTGCTTGCTATAGTATATGCTTTTGAGAAGTTTAGACCATACCTTGTGCTTTCCAAGACCATAGTGTATACGGATCATTCCGCTCTCAAGTATCTTATGACAAAACAAGATGCTAAGCCTAGGCTTTTGAGATGGGTTTTGTTGCTTCAAGAGTTTAAGATAGAGATTCGTGATAAAAAAGGGGCCGAGAATTTAGCGGCGGATCATTTGAGTAGACTTGAGCATCCTTTTCAAGGAGATTTCCCACATCAAGAAATAAATGAATCCTTTCCATTAGAGGAGCTCATGTCTATCTCTTCCCAAGAGGATGCCACACCTTGGTTTGCGGATATTGCAAACTATCTTGTGGGCAATGTGCTTATTGAGGGTCTTACTTACCAACAAAAGAAAAAGTTTCTTAAGGAAGTTAAGTATTACTTTTGGGATGATCCATATCTTTTTAGGCAATGTGCGGACCAAATCATTAGACGGTGTGTAGATGGGCCCGAGGCATTTAAAATCTTAGAGGCATGTCATAAAGGACCTACGGGTGGACATTTTGGGCCTAACTACACCGCCAAGAAAGTCTTTGATTCGGGTTACTATTGGCCTTCCATTTACAAGGATGCCCAAGAGATGGTGAAATTTTGTGATGTTTGCCAAAGACAAGGAAAAATTACACAACGTGATGAGATGCCACAAAATTTTATCCAAGAGTGTGAGATATTTGATGTATGGGGAATAGATTTCATGGGACCTTTTCCATCCTCTAAGGGAAACAAGTATATACTTGTGGCGGTGGATTATGTGTCCAAGTGGGTGGAGGCTAAAGCCTTACCTACTAATGATGCTAGAGTGGTGGTAAAGTTCTTGAAACAATTGTTTGCTAGATTTGGTGTACCTCGGGCCATCATAAGTGATCGTGGTACGCACTTTTGTAATGATCAATTCACGAGAGTTATGAAGAAATATGGAGTGAATCATAGACTTTCTACCGCGTATCACCCTCAAACAAATGGTCAAACCGAGGTCACAAATCGTGGTTTAAAGAGAATTTTAGAGAGAACGGTGGGAGAGCATAGAGCTTCTTGGTCGGATAAGCTTGATGATGCTTTGTGGGCGTTTAGGACGGCTTTTAAGACACCAATTGGTTGTACTCCTTATAGGCTTGTCTATGGAAAAGCGTGCCACCTCCCATTTGAGTTAGAACATAAGGCGTCTTGGGCTCTCAAGTGGGCTAACTTTGATTTAAACCAAGCCGGTTCACATAGGAAAGATCAAATCAATGAGATGGATGAGTTGAGAGCCAATGCCTATGAGAATTCTTTGTTATATAAGGAAAAAACTAAGAAATTGCATGATGCTAAGATTAAGAATCGTGAGTTCAAAGTTGGAGAGCCGGTTCTCCTCTTTAACTCAAGATTAAAGCTTTTTGCGGGCAAGCTTAAGTCGAGATGGTCCGGTCCATTCACTATTGCTCAAGTGTTTCCATATGGAACTCTTGAGTTGTCCCAACCCGATGGTCCAAATTTTAAAGTGAATGGTCACCGTGTTAAGCACTACTTTGGGGAGGACATTTCCGTTGAAATGGTCCAAGAGGTCCCCATTTTCCCCATGAATTAATTCATTGAGGGCGAGTCGAGCTAGAGACTCATTAACTCAAGCATCGTATAACTAGGTTAGAGTGTTGTAGGTTAGAAATAAAGGCATAGATTTGGAGATAAGTGTAGGGGAGACCTTCTTTTGTCTTCATGCTTGTTTGTAGGGTTGCTCACTCATCTCATGCTTTGGAGCTTATGGAGGAGGCCCTTGTATCCGGTTCACTTCGTTACTTTAGTGATTTTTCATTGACACATTGTGCTTAAACTTGATTTCACTAATAGTAGTCCTTTCCTTAACTTGGGTTAAGCAAGGTCTATTCATTGTCATAAGTGTAAGGGAAGTTTTTATACTTCCATGCTCTTAAACATTGAGGACAATGTTTAGCTTAAGTGTAGGGGGGTCTTCTATCGAAGTGACCTTACCTAGAACTTGTCATTGTCTTGCATGATAACATGGAAAATTGGATTTTCAACATTTTTCAAATTTTTGATCTACTTTGGCCACAAAAATATGCATTCATAATTTTTGCATCAATCATTTTTCATTTGCATAACACATGTGCATTGTATATATTCTTTTATTTTTCATCAAAAATATATAAAAAGGAAAAAAAATATAATAAAACATGGTTTTAACAAATTTAGACTTCTTTGACATATTAGGCCCGCCATGGATATTTTGACTCAACCCGAGTTTGCTTATTTTAGCATTCTCTAGCTAGTATCCTTAACCATGTAGTCCTTCATTGGTCTATTAGGCTAAGCTTCCACCAATTTCATTATTTGAAATTTTAAATTTGTGGAGAATGGGAAATGATAGAGTTGAAGCAAGTATAAAAGGGCTAGATAGACTTCATGGCAATTACTTGTGGCTAAACCCTTCTCTTCTCTACCTCTATTTTCTTCGCTTGTATATAATTGTTAATAAATAATCAAGTACGGTTTTAATTGGTTCGTAATCTCTTATGCATTTTTGGCTAATCATTTATGGTTGATATGAGTACGTCTTAAGATTCTAAGTTAGCACGTTTTATGTGTACTAGACTTGTGTCATGCTCCATATTTAGCGGGTGTTTTTCCTTTTCTTCTTTGCAAATTTCTTGGTAAGGAATAAAGAAAAATAAGAGCGGCTTATGAAAAAAAATGAGTGGCTAGAAAAAAAAAAAGAAAAAAAAAAAAAAAAAAAAAAAAAATAATGCAAGACTCCCAAGAGGGGCAGTGTGGTGTTAATTATAGTGACTATTGAGTTCCAATATTACCTTGACGGGTTGCGGGGATTCAATAGATTGCTCCAATCCAATATTACCTTGACGGGTTGCGGGGTTGAAGATCCAAAATCTCAAAAAGATGCGGATGTAAATTATTGCGTGAGTTTTATTTTTCTTTCCTTAGCGAGTGTGTAGTTACTTATGAAAGCATGACATGAGGATTTTACACATAAGGCGAATGACTTATTATTCTTAATACGGACTTGTATTAATTATGAGCGGTTTTTCAAGTAATGGATGAGAAGATTACTTAGGATTAAAACCGTCCTTCCTTATTTTTGGATTTTACATTTCTTATATTTCACACTTTAATAATGACAAATTTGCTCACAAGCAATTTGCTCAAATAATAACCGGTTCCACATTTAATTGTCATGAATAAGTTGATGCACTTTTTACTTGTGAATGCAATGATTCCATTTACTAGCTTGGTATGGGGAAAGTGAAACTTGAGGGTGATAAGTGTCCATGGTACCCAAGCCCTAATCCAAGTCATTGAATTCTTTATGAGTTATTTCCATCAAAACCATTTCAAGAAAAATCAAAAAGATATAGATAGAATTGTATTTTAATCCATTGCATTGTTAAAAGTCAAAATCATGCATCATTTAGTTTAGAGTAGTGTAGATGCATCTCATATGGCCAAGGTGGATTAATTATGAGGGAAATGTAATTTTTTTAAGCCTTGAAAGATAATATTGCATGAGGACATGGCAATGCTCAAGTGTAGGGGAATTTGATATGAGCTTAAACTCATATCCTTTTATCAACAAATAACCCTAAAACACGAAGCAAAATACCCTTTTATATTGTAAAAAGCAGTGTTATGTGGTATGTTTGTGTTTGTGTGATCTTATGTAGGTAAAAGGATACAATTTCAAGCAAACAAGGAAAAACCAAGCTCAAAAGGATGAAAAAGACAAGGAAGGATCACAAGTGACAAGTTTTCAAAGCTCAAGGACCTATCTTGACAAGTCTTGAAAGTTGAGGGACTTAAAGTGCAAATAAAGAAAAGTCAAGATTAAAGTCAAATTTGGTCAACTACAAAGTCAACTCAAGTCAAAGGGTCATTTTGTTGAAGAATCAAAGTTGAAGGGCCAAAATTGTCAAAGAAATGAAGTTTCTAGCCTTAAAGAGAAATCTGCCAAGTTAAGGGGCTTATTCTGCCAAGTTTTGAAAGTTAATAAAGATCAATCCAAGTGAAAGGGCTAAGGACCAATGAGAAGAGAGAAAGAAAGACACACGGATCAAGTAATAAATTCC
Organism: Glebionis coronaria; assembly: GCA_025667525.1. Lineage (NCBI taxonomy): Eukaryota > Viridiplantae > Streptophyta > Magnoliopsida > Asterales > Asteraceae > Glebionis > Glebionis coronaria. The sequence goes on along the minus strand of JANFOE010003074.1, from coordinate 721 downwards.
CACTCAAGCCGTCGCATTTAATGACCCAATCATAACAGTGCAATCCGTGTGATATTTTTTCTACCAATCAAAAGCTGCCACGTGTTTCTCTCTTTCACCAAAATATTTTCCAGGATCGCGTTTTTGATAGAGAGCATTTCAGAAGAAGATCAAAACATCAAAGTTGCTCGTTTTGATGAGACGAATCCAATAGTGCAACTTAATTAGCATATAATTCATTGGATCAAAAACCCCCAAATGAGTTCATCACCTTCAAAGTGGGAATGCAGAATTCTTCCACGTGTCAAGCAATGATTGGCCTGAACACGTCACATCTCCAACAAACTCTCAAGTCTAGCCTATAAATACACAACTTGTTCTTCATTTTGAGGAGTAGCTTAAATTTGTAAACACCTAGTTCTCTCAAATTTCCTTTTCTTCTTTTTCCCTCCTTTTCACCTAACAACTCAAGAGATTGACAACCTCTTGAGTTTGTTAGTTAGTTAGAACCTTGTAACTACCATTTGTAACTGAATTCAGCAATAAAATTTCAAATTCCAGTTTTCCCGCCAAAACTTGTTCTTCCATTCCTGCTACTTAACTGCTATTGTGTGATTCATTTGTTGCTGTTTGAAGTTTGTTATGATCATACATGGATCATAACTGACTTTGTTGAAGAATTGTTGCTGTTTGATCAGAATTCCAATTCATTCCTAGTTTTTGAAGTTTTCATGGCAGAATG
>JANFOE010003073.1:0-24350 GCA_025667525.1 Glebionis coronaria | reverse complement strand
TCAACATATTAAGGATATAGTCAAATCTAAGAAAACTATATTAGTCCTAATAGCATCTAGCCACCCGTAATATATATATATATATATATATATATATATATATATATATATATATATATATATATATATAGTATATATATATTATATATATATATATATATATATATATATATATATATATATATATATATATATATATATATATATATATATATATATATATATATATATATATATATATATATATATATATATATATATATATATGTATATATATATATGTATATAAATATATATATATATGTATATATATATATATATATATGTATATATATATATATATATATATATATATATATATATATATATATATATATATATATATATATATATATATATATATATATATATATATATATATATATATATATATATATGTATATATATATATATATACACACTAGTTGCAAAACCCGCCCGATGGGCGGGTATGACTTATGATTATCGTAAACTTTTTTTTTGTTTAGCTAAATATTAGTGCTAAAAAAATTGTAAATGCTTGAAAGACTTTTTTTAAGCATAGTAAAAATGTTTGCCAAATTGGTCGCGTTTATTATATTAATAAGTATATTTTATGATTTTTAAAGTAATAGTATGAAAATTATATTTACTTATTGATTGTGCACAACAAAACATCTAAAAACTTGTATATTAAGTAATTAAAAAGTTAAAAGGTATCAGTTTTAAGCCTCGTTAAATTATAATGTTTCTAATTTTATTGATATGTTTTTTAATGAAAATTTGTATATAAGAAAGTGATTTGTAAATTTTAACCAGTTCAAGGTGATCAAGTGGGTAAAATAAAGAAAAAAAATTATAATGCAAGACCATATCCCGCTAATTACTTCTTGTTGAAATACTTTTTCGTATATCAGTTCTGCTCTTGCTATATATAAATCCACGACTTAATTTAAAATAACACTAATATATGTTAGCAACCATGATTGATAATTATATTTATTTTAAGCTTTTTAAGGCACGATGTGCATTACACACCTTAAAAGAGAACTTATTACTAAGTGAGGTTTCATTAGTCTAATTTCAAGAGTTTTTATGGTGTAGTTCTACGGTGTACAAATGAGTACAAATGCGTGAAATATAGAATAAACTCATGATATTATATTATAGTCTTTTTAATTTAATATTTCTCAGACATGTAGAAGCACGTGAGTAGCTCAGAAATATGTGAAGATATCTAGATGACATCAAAGTTATAGATAGCGTAAGACACGGTGCGACAATATGGTCAAGCTTTGAGCTTTTGTGTAAGGCGTAACGACATGACGTTTTCATCCGTGACAATATATATTTATATATTCATAAATTAAATCATATTTTATTATTATATGAGTTATAAATATTAATAAATCAAAACAGAAATTAAAAATATTAGTAAATGAAAGCTAAACTCATAAATATTAAAAAAAAACCGTTAAACCTTTCAAAAACCGTGTATGCCTACCGCTTTTTCACGTCTACCTTTTTTACGCCTTATCCCACGCCACGCCTAAAACCAACACCAAATTATATATTTATAACGTAAACGTCGTGCCTCCTGCCTTAACATCGACATGGCAATGAAAAAAGACGCCTTTTAGAACTATGTAATGACATAGAACTCTAAATCCACTACTTTCATTCAATATTTGTAATTCCATTTCTATTTTAACATTTTTTTTCATCTCAACCTAACCAAATTTTTTTTAATCGTTAATCTCTTAATGAAAAATGCACTTTCATTTTTACCACCAATTTTTAATTACATAGCCGCCGGTGCTACACTATGGCACCATTTGATTGCATCATAGCATAAACTATTTATACTCCTTACAACTAATGTTTTGAAAATCGGTTTTTAAATCGATTCGGTCAAGTCATCTGGTCTAGGTCAACCCGGGTTAATTCAGGTCAACCCGGTTTTCTAAAAAAATTATATTTATAACATTAACAACTATTATATATAAAAACCATGAAAATTTCCGTATATCGAACATATAAACTATTTACCAACGAATATAACATGTAAAAATAAAATTTCGTCGCAAATACGTAAAATTTCCATTTTTTTTAAATCCAAAAAATGAAACCCGATCGGGTCTCGAGAACCGGGTTGACCTGGGTCACCCCAAACTCGACGGGTCTAGTCGGGTTTCGAGAATATGAAACACGGGTCAATATGACCCGTTTTTTTGACCGGACCATGTCAACCCCATCTCTGATTAAACTATTCGAAAAACTACAATGTTGGTGACTCTTTCTTTGCAGCAAGCCCATAACACAAAGTCTAAATAAACACCTTCAATAAGTTTGACCTGCCATCTATGATTAAAAAATAAAAATGCAAGAGTTAGATGAAATCATGAGCATAACTTTATTATATTTTGAATTCTTGAGTGCCTAAAATATTGATAAACTCTGGTACTACTAATTAAAAAAATAGTAAATTCTCTTTAAGAAAGATCAATGTAACTCTATATAATCTGTGTAATATACTTGTTTAAAGAGAGTTCATACGCATTCCAAATGTTGACACGAATCTGAGGTATAAGGCCCATATCTAGCACCCTATCTGCCACATTAAGCATAAGCAAAGAAATTGATATAAATCAATTTTTTTGCATTTGAAGGATGTCATGTAGTCGACCATGAGTAGCTACAGAAATATATGCTCATATATTCACTTCGTTCCAATTCTTTCATGGGCGTCACCATACAAACACTAAACAATAATCACGATATTCAGCTGATGCAATCAACCATCTGCTAAGGTTCTTTTGTTGTTGGTAACTATTTTTTTGAACATTTATGTTCTCTTTTTATTCATGATGGTCAATTGTAATGGAAGAGGATTATAAATATGAATTACCTGATACCCACTTATCCAGATATGGAGAAAAATGTTGCAGCAAGAAGAACACAACAAATGGAAAAGGAAGATGCGACGGGAAGAACACCATAGATAACTCTACTCAAGATCTGATTTGCAAAGAGGACATCAGGTTAGGATTGCTTGACAATTCAATATCCACAATGAAAGTAAAAATGGTACTAATAAATATTAAAATGTACTATATAAAATTAAATTTCGAACCAAAATAAGAATGCAGGGTCACTCAAACCTTGTACAACTCTGAATGAACTATCACTTCATCACTTTTTTCCCATTGCATAGACGACCTAATCACTTTACTTCCTTTTTTATCATTGTCTCGTCTGGAAATACATCATCTTCAAGAACCTGTATTTTGAATTACCTACCGAGGAAACAATAGTTAGGCCAAAATATCTCCTCATCAGAACTCACTGAATCAGAATTATCACTATTATCAGTGTCAGGATCGTCTTCATCATCCTTCCTAGGCTCCACAATAGTTACCTGCTTAGCAACGTTTTTGTTGCCCTGATTTCTCCTCTTTCTTAGTTGGCTTGCCTGTAAACCCAATTCAGAACAATATAACTAAACGAATTTTCAAAGTTTTGTAAAACAAAATCTGCTCACGAAAACAATGAAACAAAACTTCTCATCAATCACTTAAATTTGAAGGGGTACCTGGCCAGTAGTATCAATTGCCAAATTTGCGACATGAAGAATAGGGTTGGTATCGTCCCTGAACCTAAACGCGAATAGGTAACTGTGTCAAAACGACCATCAGGCAGTCACTTAGGCTTGGCTTTTGTGAACTAAATTTACACTAAAAAATGTTACATCTTGCTCTTTCCTAAAGAGGATAATAAGATATAATCGAAAAATTAACTTTAAATGGTCTTATGACTAATGATTAACTTTGTAACTAATTTACAGTCATCAAAATAAGTTTCTCCAAAGTTTGTACACAGACCCTAACTTCAGAAAATTAGCAAAACTATAGTAAACTACTACTTTGTATGATGTATATCCATTATGAAGATTAGTCCATTGTCCATTAATTATATGTCAGTTATATACAGTATTAATGTGTAGTAATATTTATATCTTTAAAAAGATCATGAAAAATTTCATTTGTCAACAACATTTAGCAACTTTTCAACAGCATTTAGCAACTTGTCAACTGTTTATTCAAGACCCTATTCACTTATAAGTTATTAGCCAAGAATATCAATTAAATTAAAACCAAACTACTTAAAGAACCCATAAACTTGATTAAAAAAACAAATCAACTCACACTAAAATTCAAGCCAAACAAAAAACCCAATATGCAGTAACATCCACTTAAAGAACCCATAAACGAATCTAAAGGATCAAATCACAATATAACGCTAAAATTACCCATATTTAACACGTGAAATTTTGTATAAGCTAACTGTACCACATCAAAAGTTCACTTTTAATTGTGTATTTAGGAAGTGTTCACTCTCTCCGTAACACGCCCTTTCAATGACACAACATAAATTTGCATCTCATCGAGGTATTTCTAACATTTTAAACCTAGTTGTTAGGTAGAACGTTAAAACTGGGTGGCCTTGTGTAAAAGGCATGTGAAATTTATCACTAAAATGTAAACCCACCCTATATTGACCGGTACTTAGATATTAACTTGTTCTGGCCCATTACCCAATATTCCTCTATTTGCCAGCTCAAGTATTCATTAGGGCTAAAAGATATGGAATGGTACATTGTATATACTATAATGAAAATCCCCTTCTATCCGAATATGGTTCGATAAGTAAACCAACCATCAAAATTAGCCATTGGCACTCTTTTTGGGTCGGTAAATCCTCACTTATCATACCTAGAAATATATAATCAACCCTATAAAGGTTCTTTAGACGGATATAACCGTAAACTTTGGATGTCTCTGCGTAGATGTCTTTATATACACTTCCACTAGTTCAATATGAAATTAATACTATACTTCTATATACGAAGATAAAGTATCTATTAGACACGCTAAACAATTTCTAAATCAAAAACATTCTCTCATTCCCATTCTCGTTCCCTTAAGCATAGACCTTCAGTCCAGATACCTATGGCATGAGCATAACTATAACATAAGTTAATGAAATTATGGTGTGTCAAATTGATTTTGGATTGAAACAATTCAAATTGACTTTGGGTTGAAACAGTTCAAAATGGTTTCATTAAATTTTTTCATTTTATGACAGAGTAAAAATACATTCTTTTAGAGTAGAATGAAGAAGCGAGTTTTTGTATGTATTTCTTCCCATCAGTTCTCCTTCACCTAAACTCGCGTACTCCACCAAGCTGATACAACTTATTGTACTGATAGCTTTCTTCCTAAACTCCCAATTGTGAAAAAACATGCTTATTTATGTAAGCAGGTGCTTATTAGTTGTATTAAAAGGGAATACTCAGAAACATGCATAGAAAAAGGTATAAGCTTACAGTGGGCTGAGTGGATAGTATTGCAGAAGAAGAAAAAGTAGAGTGATCCAATTGCTTGTGTTATCAGATGCAGAATACACGGATTCCTGTCAAGGTAATAGAAAAAAAATTAATACATTCTTAGTTATTGTGTAAGGTTAAACATAATTTATATGATAAAACGCACCCTCCTTTATAGTAGTCTGTTATGGTGTTGAATCATCATGCATAGGCTTCTTTAAGTTCACCATCAGTCACCCTAGCTGATTAAACAGTTTAATTTTCAGAGAGGACTTGCTCCTCACCAGGTTTATCATAACTCTTAAGTTACTGATAAAAAAATACAAATATATTAACTCAATTATGATAGTATATATGAAAACCTTACCCGATTCTTGACAAACTATTACGATTTTGATTTAGGGTTTGACATAATTAGTTTTCATGGATCCTTGAGTCAGGCAAAGCTGTTTTTAGTGAGAGGAATATGAAGCTCAAGGTTTTGATTTTGTCGAATCTATATAAAGATATAAAGTGGGTGTTTTGGAAGTTTTGATTTCGATTTGGGGCAATTCAATATAAAGTGGGAGGCGTGAGATGGTTTACAGGGCTGCTGTGGAAGTTTTGTTTGAAACTGGTGGAATACAGAACATTAGAAGTAGGACTTATAAAAGGTACCACATATCGCACCCACAATGTTTCCATCGTGTGATGTCGACTCCAATGCCACAAGGGTATGTGATATAATATTCAGATCTAACACATGCATATTTATAATAAGAGTTCAGAATTAGGACCGTTAAAAAAGTTAACTAATAATTAGCAGGACGCTTTGCTAGAACACAAACTTAAGCTATTTTTAGTGAGAGGAATATGAAACTCAGGGTTTTGATTTTGTCGAATCTATATAAACATATAAAGTGGGTGTTTTGGAAGTTTTGATTTCGATTTGGGGCAAGTTAATGTAAAGTGGGAGGCGTGAGATGGTTTACAGGGATGCTGTGGAAGTTTTGATTGAAAGTGGTGGAATACAGAACATAAGAAGTGGGACTTATAAAAGGTACCATATATAACACCAACAATGTTTCCATCGTGTGCTGTGACCACAAGCTACCTGCCCTCGACTAACCAAGTAGGAGCTCGATCAATAGTTGCAGTACTTGCCATTATTAACCAAAACATTTCTAGCTGTCATCATTACCCCTACCGTCTCTAGCTAAGCAACCTATCCATGGATATCCCTGAGTGTCCATAATGTTCTACATGAAGATAAATTATGTAGTAAGAAAATGGCATAAGAATGTGTAGTAATCTAACTGAATATGCAGAACCGTCAATATATTTTAATGTATGAAAAAAGCAAACCATACCTTAAAGATCCAAATAAATCCACAAAGTGAATAATTAGCCACCTTTGTTGCCAGGTTGGGTAAGTGCGGCCCTATACGTGTCTCTAGCACAAACCAACTATGGGCATGTCGCATTTTATACTTATGAACTCGATGGATTTCCATGAGTCCAGATCTCCACCAGTCGTAGAAGCTCCTCATCAAGCAAAAACTTTGGCTCGCAACCAATGAATCCGATCTTTAGCAACAACAATAGTAAAATTCAAACTTAGTTAAAGTCGGAGAGCTGCTATGAGCAACCTTCTTTTCAATCCTAACAGTCAAGTCCACAAATGAAACATCAACAGTTAGGACACGGAAGGACATTCTTGTCAATTTTCCATTAAGCGATGGCAAAGAAGCTACTAATAAGTTCATTCAACGTCAACTAAATGTCACGTACTAATTATATCCAATGATATGTTAGTTAGATCACACAAACCATGACTTTCTTAGAAGCTCCATCAAGATCTCTGTCTATCGAAATTGTATGAGGCCGCAAGAGCATTTGTCGAAATCGATAAACAATTGTCTAAAAGAGCACAATAGATTCCAACTTTAATACGACCAATGGTCAACTATAAAATAAAGCCTCTACATCCAGATAGAAGCCCAAAGACTATGTGAACTTTTAGAGTTGCCAAAAACTGTTGTAGTATCAGAAACAAAAAAACCAACCGAAATCAATAATTAAGATTATAAATTATATGGTGTTAAAATGCGTGTGGTTTTTATTTGTTTTGTGTGTGGAGCTTGGACATTACCTCTGGTGCATCTCACAGTTTGATCATTGCTCAACCTGCAAGTTTCTTTGGTTGTTAGGGATATATTTATTGATAAAATAGGTCCATAATTTATACTTTCATGAAACATACCTTTTGGTAGCAAGGTCCAACTTGAAATTTTATCTTCTATTCTAGCAACAAATGGATCATATGACACTCAAGAATTTAATATAGTCTTGCAATACTCATTAGAGTCTCCCTACAACAGCCATTTAGTAGAAATAATATACACCTCAATGAAAAGATAAAGAGTAAAAAATCTTAGAGAGTAATATACACCTCAATGAGAACATAAAGCAAATTTTGCTTCAAGAGCACAAAGTCGTTGCAATGTGCTATAGAAATAAGCGTTATCTGTTATGATGCAAATTAATGCATCTAGAACAAATAGGGATATTATCCTTCTAGATTCACTGGCTTGAGTAGCATCTGGATATTAGTAAATTTATAAAAAAAAATAAAAAAAAGTCAGTCGATCAAAATGAAATTGAAATTAAGTACATAGCAAATTTTCGAGAATAGGAAGATGCATACCATATCCAAAATCGATTGAGCGTATTTTCTGATAATAGATATAAGTTTGCACGTGCCAGCTCAACCTAATCTTGGTCAATCTGAACAGATGTGAAAAACATTAGTCTTCCCCATAAGATGATCAAACAAAATGCCCAACTCTTCAATCTGATCGCGAGGCATGGGTTTTCCAACTCCTTGTGTTTTCAAACTGATCGCTAGGTATGGGTTTTCCAACTCCTTGTGTTTTCAATCTGATCGCTAGGTATGGGTTTCCACAGTAACTACATACCTTCGAAATCAAGGATCCATTGGGATTGAAGTATACATATTAACTTTAAAAAATTAAAAGAAACATAATTTAATCATTAGGGTTTATGAATAAGATACATACCTGTTAGATTCCGGAGAAGAAGATACAAACGTGGATCTGCTAATGTGGAAGATTTGGGAAGAAGATAGTTTCTAGCATATAACCAAAGCAGAAAAGTTACGGCTAAGTCATATCTCTGATCACATGCAAATCGATAGACTATTTAGGGTCCGTTTGGTTTAAAGTCGGATTTTACTTTAGATATAGGTTTATAAATTATACATTTTTTATTATATAAAACTAATAACTTTAAATAAGATAGAGAGAGATATGACAGTGGCATCACAAAAATTGGTAAACCCACATGTTACTTGAGAATACAAACAGTGTGTGTCGGAAGGACTAAGCCCCAAGAATTTTCTGTGAAAAAATAACCAAACAATCATATTTAGTCCCAAAGTTATGTTTGAGCTCTAAAACACAGCAACCAAACGGTCCCTTAGTGGAATCGAAAATTTTGTTGTATGTGTTTTCTTTTATCTTATTACTAACAGATAAGTATTAGTTAAATCTATTGGTAAATTATTGCATATTAAATTAGTTTTGTCGTGAGATAACACAAATATTAGTTTGGTGCAGTGGTTGAAGCTTTCTCCCGGTTGACTAAAGGTCATACTTTCGAATCCTGACAGGATCAGTTTTTTTAAATTCTGAAAATACGACCCATGTAGAAAATTAAAAAAAGACTAAATAAAAAATTAAAAAATAAATTAAATTAATCTTGCTGACTAGGATTAGTGCCCTGATTGATGACGTGGCAAATCCCTCCTCTTATATAATATATATATATATATATATATATATATATATATATATATATATATATATATATATATATATATATATATATATATATATATATATATATATATATATATATATATATATATATATATATATATATATATATATATATATATATATATATATATATATATATATATATATATATATATATATATATATATATATATATGTATATATATACATATATATATATATGTATATATATATATATATATATATATATATATATATATATATATATATATATATATATATATATATATATATATATATATATATATATATATATATATATATATATATATATATATATATATATATATATATATATATATATATATATAATGTATACATATATATTATATATATATATATATATAAATATAAATATATATATATATATATATATATATATATATATATATATATATATATATATATATATATATATATATATATATATATGTGTGTGTGTGTGTATATATATGTATAATTTATGTACATATATATATATATATATATATATATATATATATATATATATATATATATATATATATATATATATATATATATATATATATATATATATATATATATATATATATATATATATATATATATATATATATACTAGCGTCATAACCTGCCTAACGGGCGGAGTCGTTTCGTAAATCTTTTCTAAAATTACATTCATGTATCTGTTATGTATGTTGGCGGTAGGGATTATTTTTGTTACAAGAAAACTAAAGGAAAACTAATCTTTGATATTTTTAGGCCTTGGTCCACCTAACGGTTGTGTTTTGTCTCATGTGAATCTTTAGTTGAACGTGTACAACACTTTAAGATGCATGTCATAGTGATAATCCTTTTGTAATTTCCGCCTATGGCTTTCCTCATAATTAGTCAGAGTCTTTTCCTTGTGTCTATGGTATTTATGTTCTAATTATCTTTCTACCTCATGTTAGTCTCGGCACTTTTGAATACCATCATCTTCCTAATTCGAAAACCGCTGTCTAGCAAAAAATAGTCCTTAAATTTTGTTACTTGAAGGTTCTGTGCATTATTAACTCTTTATGAGTCTCTTAAGCCGTTTCATTTTTGCCTAATTTTTATGATTTTGCCTGCTTGAACCCATTCGTAACAAAACGGGTCAAAATGGTCATATCTAATTCTTTATGACTCTCCCTTGCTCCGCACTTATATATACATAAACATTTGCCCATATAAGTTAACACTACTCGACACAATGTGGGATAATCACCTAGTATAAATATGTTCATTTAACTATGTGACACCGAACCGCGCTAAACGGTTAACCAAACATCAAGGTAACCAAATAAGTGGTTAATCTTAGTTCGGATCATGGTTCACCGTCGTAACAATAAGCTGATTTAAACTAAATTAAAAAGAGTACGACTCACATGGTAAATTTAACTTTACCAAGGTTCAACAACATTGTTTATAAGATCGGGTTCATGAGTTTGATGGGACTTTTTTAGGATATCGGGTATAATACGAAGTTACATCAGTGCTTGGTCATGTTTTTATGTTTCTTTTTCTTCAAATCATCATCTTTTATCTTCTGAATTGTTAGCATGTTATAACTAAACTGTATATCATTTTCTAAAGTTGCAAAATTTTAAGATATGGATTTATATATGGTTAAGTGAATTGGTAATTCATGGATTACGGGCATTTTTTTACATGTATATTCAAGCTAAGTTGTAACATATCTGAGTATATGCTTCTTTTTGTGTGAATATAGCGTGGATTTTCCACGAAATTACCAAGAATGGGTCGCGACATATCGTCTCACTCTATTTGAAGCACCAGTTGTAAGTCAGAATCGAGTCCAAAGGTAAATGCTTTGTCGCAAACTGTCTAAGTTGTTTTGTATTTACTTAACAGACCAATATATATATTGTGTATGGCATCTACTCTCATGTGTAAACTTTATACATCTAACCATCTAGCGAAATTTTTATGCATGTCACTTTTACTCTGGATTTCTTAGTGCTGGACTACACAATCTTGTATCAATAAACACCCATGACTAGATCTATATTACTTAGAGACGAACTATTTGTATTACTTTCTATGTACATATACCAATCGGTGATTTTGAGATGCAAAAAGCAAAGTAACTTTAGAGTCGGGGAATGTGTATCAGTATGGCGAATGAGTGGTCCCGTGTTACTTTTCTATTCTAATTTGATTAGATTAGATAATTAAAGTAATTTTTATGCGTGAAATACATAATTATAAGGGGCATGAATGATTCAAAATCATGATAAACTCATCATGAGCTCTTTCATTTAACAAAGTGCGTAGTAAGAAAAGTTGATTTGATTTAATAGAGCCATAAAACAATAATAATTAAACTCCTCAACACCAAAATGACAAGATCTGCACAAAATTACCAAAATAGCTTATATATCGTTGGCTTGGCTCTCATCAGTATATTTCATCATCGGCAGATGATTATAATTCGCATACATCAGAGAAGATGGCGTTGAGTATCAGTATGAAGGAATCATTAATAAGCCTGCTCGTACTTACTGTAATAGTCGCGCCGTTAATTAATCATCATCATTGGAAGAATCGGCGAGAGATGATGACGTCATCATTACAGGGTCTGCTCGTAATTACAGTTACCGCGGTGAGGGGCGTGCTGGTAATGACAGCCGCAAATGCGATACCAGGCACGATTTTCCCCACCCAGGCATAAGGTCGGGGCCTGCTCGTGATTATAGTTACCATCGTAAGGGATGTGGTCTTAATGACAGCAGCGGACATTTTGCTTTATTTCAAAGTAACTTACATCACCCGTGAGAACTCACAGGATATCACCAACCTGTAGAACTCGCACATATTCTGAGCGACTGCCAAAGTGGCTATACTGAAAAATGAAAAAGAAACTTAGTGTAAGTTAAGTTGAGCAGAACTTGCAAAACAACTCAAGATGTATATATTTTTGTTATACTTTACGCTAAAGTAGGTTTTATATATACTTAAAAATGTATAATTTTTTTGAAAAAATTATACTCGTATTATTTTGTGGTTGAGTGTGTTTTATTGAATGAATACATAGTTTCTTGTTAAAGTTGTGTATTATTTTGTAATAATTTGAGTCAAATCACACATTAAATGTCATCAAAATACCGTGTAAATATATCAATAAAACCAAAATACGCTAAATATAAGTGAAAATATTTTTGGTATGCTTTAATCCCACTTTTATATATAATTTACTTTTTAGATATATAATTTAACAAATACATTCAGTTCCATCTAGAGTTGAGTAAACTATTTTGTTTTTAACCTCATCGGTATTTAAAACGGTTCATTTTTGTCAATCGGTTAACAAAACGGTTTGAATTAAACCGTATTGGTTTGGTTCTAACCAATTTTTAATCAGACTTTTTGGTTTTAATCGGATTAGTTTGGTTTAAACCAGCTCAAAGTAAAATGTTAATATAAATGTGCAAGTTATTAATAGATATATAGACAATTCTGTGAATTGCCTCAAATATTCTCACATAGTTATACTTTATCAACATTATTGACACCCTACAACTAAAAACTTGATATCACTTGTATTACAAAACTCATAACCGTAAGAACTCAATGTCTATGATAGAAACATATTATTGCAAACTGCATCATTTATGTCAATCATTTATGCCATATATCAGGTTTTTATTATAAAAGATCAAACATTACATGAGCCCGTGATTATGCATCATTGTTGAACCATTTCATCTTGATCTTTCTTATTGCTATTATCTTGCAATATAGTATGCAATAATTTATCAATTTAGTAAAGAGCTCATCTATTTTGGGTGGATGGCATGTGTTCCACCAGTATCGGATCACCCATGTAAATCAAACAGATTAAAAATGACCCACATTATGTGTATACCAATCCACAAAAAATCGTATATTATATGACCCATTGAGTTGTTGGAATCACGTGTTGAACTATGATTATCAGGGAGGAAATTTAAACTTAGAAGTAGTTGTATCATATAGAAGGTATAGTTAAAGCTGGTCATTTCACATTTTTACTTCTGAAATCGAATGGAAAACACCCTGAAGAAAACCTTGTTAATCATACTACACAAACAACTCAACCAAATGTAACTGCTAATTATTTATAAAATTTATGAGAACGAATTAAGAAGTGGTGACTTGTCTTTCGATCAGTTTGGACCTGCTTAAAAAACCCAATGTGACCCAAACCATCCTTATCCGTTACTCAGTTACCCACAGCATTCCAACTAAGCCATCTATATCTGAAATATATATACGTTGTGTTTGTTTAGGGATGGAAGATATGGGATTTTAGAACCAGGTCCTTTATCAATCGAAGAGCAGGAAATATGCAAGAATACAATCAAATGTTTGTTTGGAGCATGCAATAGTTGAGTTTTCCCACCTGTGTCTCATTCAGGAACTGATCGAGGGGTTTGTGTGTTTCCTGGTAGGAATGGCATGGGTGGGATGAACAGAAAAATTGGTATGGCAAGACCAGTATTCCAAGGGATTCCCTTTCCGTCTATGGTGAATTCAGGTGCGACAATGTCAACACCTGCAAATATGCACGCTGGGCCGGGCTGGTCCTGGTCATGGGAACTCGTTGCGACCTCGCGAGGCTTTGCGTATGACGAGGGTGAGTTTTTTAGCATTTAGATTTTTGCGTAAATATCAAATCGTATGCTATAAGACTTTAGGTTAATCCTTATAAAATTTGGGGATTGGAGGCCAAATTTCTTTGACTTCTTTGTAAAGGTCTAAAACGGCGTGCGAATTGTGTTTTGAAAGTGACCCTGAATACTCATATTTAGATAATTCACTTTTATATTCAACGAAGTGTAGAAATAAGTATTATATGGTCGACTACAAAAGGTAAACCTGGACATGAAATAATCGTGCATCCATTTTGGATGATGAATGGTTTGTTTCAGTGACATTCAAGTACTAAAACAATGATGTTTTATATTGGTATTCATGGTCCATGATTCCAGCAGAGGTGGTCAGGAGAATGTAACCAAACTACAAATGTTAAATGACCACAACAAAGGTAGTTTATTTTTTACAACAGGGTAAATAGCCATTGCAACATTGTCAAAATGCAGTTTGCATTGAAATCAAAGAGAGACAAATACTTCACCTCAAACGTCATGTTGTTGGAACCTGGAGCCGACTCTTAATTCGTGTCTCCAGTTAAGATTGATCAGCAATTGGTGAGACTCGAATATCAAAACCAGCCTGCGCTTACTGATGACCTACAATAACCAAAAAGATATGAAAACAACATAAAAGCAAGTATTTGGGATAAAAACTAATCTTTTACGGAGCAAACACAGAAGATCAGAAAACAACATGACCACTACAGTTGTGCTTTTTTCCTACTCATAGGTGCGGTGACAGAGAATCTTTGGTCCATCTAAACAGAGAATCTTCGGTCCGTGAAAGAATACCGTCTTTGATAAAAGCAAACGAAATTGTTAGTTAGAGGCATGGTTAACATGAACATCCCTTAGACTATACTGAAATTTTTTGGTGAAAAGTACAACAAAGCTCCAAGAGAGTGCACATAATGCACTTAATTTGAGCATGTTTTTGTATAGAGATAATTATGACACATATTTAGTTGTGTATCGTGCAGTTAGAATAAAGTTACTTACCCCATCATCAAGGTACTCCTCAAATATTAAAAGTATGACATATATTATGTACTGATCGAGCTTGATGTGCTGACATGACTGAAATTAAATCATACCTTTACAACATTATCAAGTCCCCCTGATACCACCCACCGATTATCAAGACTGAATCTCATAGTACTAACTGCTCGTCTATGCCCTTTATATGTCTGAATGCACCCTTTCTTTCTGATATCCCAGATCTTTAGATTAGTGTCCATGAAAGTCGATGCAAAAAACTTACCCAACGGATGAAATTCAAGAGAAGTGCAGTACGATCGGCGTCTATTAAGTGTACAAACAACTGTAGGACAGAAAATTCATAAGCAAAATGAACAACTTGAAATCAAATTCAACTACAATTCGTGATTTTGATGCCTTTCAAAAAAAAAAAAACAATTCGTGATTTTGATATCACAAAAATGGAGTTTTTCAATCAGTAAAGTCTCACGACAACATTATGTTTCACTGTAGTTATTCATAAACGGATGGATTGAAAAGTACGCCCAAAAAACCCCAGGTAAATATGAAAAGATATATATTTTATTCTTTACATCTAGATTCTAGAGTAACAATTCGTACTTAATGGTGTTCCATTTTAATGTTATAAAGTAACTCAAAGTGTTTTCAAGTAAGATACATATTAGTAGAGACAGGCAGATGGCGTCCACCAATTTAATTATAAATGGGTTAACCTGGTTTTTGTTTGATCTCCAATGCGTATTCGAGTAGATCATACACTCTTCTATAGTAGCCCGAGTATACTTTCTAAACTTATAACCTCCTTAGTAATACTAATTAAGGTTTCTGATTATAAATAAAAGATAAATGATATATATTCCTTATTTTTTACTTTACCAACCGGCCTTTAGCCCAGTTTAAGTTTCAAGTAATGCATTAGGTGTTTCATAAGATGAATAACGGGTGTGTATGTCTTTGCATTACAAAAAGGATCTATTCCCTTGACTTTAACATGTGTCTGTGATCTTTTCATGTGGAAGATAAGTAGGACGATTTTTTAGGAGAAAATATCATTATCATAATTCAAGTAATGCTTTTTTCTATAATCCTAACTAACACGTTATTTAATACACATTAAAAAATGGAAACCATCCTACCGGTACTAAAAATAAACATGTTTCAACCCAAACCCTTTTGACGTGGTTACCCGGCCCAGCCTTCTTGTCACCTCTACAGATAACATACTTTTAAAGAATGTACATACCTGATGCTGACTTTACTTGACCATAGGAAACAAAGAGTTCATTGCTTGCTGCGAGTAAACCCATTTAAGCAGTGTCCATAGTACTCTGTGTTTACTGCCACTTATGCTCAATACCTGATCAACTCACAAGTACCAGAACTGGGGCAAATAATTGATATTCCTGAATTTCTGCATTGCACAAAAACGTTCTATCAGAAAGATTGAAGGTTGTATCACAAAGTTAATAAATAAATAAAAAAACTCACCAGGACCGTAACCATTACCTGCATTGTCGTTTCCACGATAGTTACCGTAGCCAATACCTGCATAAGAGTGCCAAGAGCTGTCAGGAATATATGTGGTCTTCTGCTGAGAGCCTGTGCAAGCTACAAGTCAAAACAAAAAGGAATCTAACAATGTTGCATTCTTTTTTAATCAACCACATATTCTACTTCGGTTTCTATCCAAGCAACTGACCCAACAACCAAATGAAGGCTGAGAAAGATTTGAGATTCATATACTCAGAACCTTTAACCAAATGAAACTGAGCTAACAACCACACCAAGCTAAAATGCTTCGGATATAAACTTTTGTTTCTGTATGTTTAGTTGGCTAGTGAGCAGGCTGAGTAAAAAGATTTTAGAGGGACTCGGTCTTTTAATTAAGAGAAGAACAAAAAAAATTACCACAATATAGCTCGATTGTCTACAGGAACGTAGTACAGGTTAGCGCGTACACCACACCTCTCCACATAATTCAGGAGTATCATAGAAAGATTCAGTAATAGGAGAAGGCTTCATGTCACTGCCCAGTTTATTTGTATTACTGTCTTTGCTGCACAAAGACACATTACGGCACAAATATTGGGCCTTTGGATGTGTTATGCGCTTTTATTGAATGGTAGCTAAACATACACAAACAAACAGAACCATGTAGATTTTATAAAGGTATTCGAGCGATATGATTCATACCTGAATCGATACATCAGAAACAATCGATTTGAATTAGTTTTATCAACAATAAAACTTCTGATAAACTCTGCACATGTATCGTGAGTTGCTCGTGATACACGTCTTTGGCTCTGTATCTTTCTCAATCACGCACACTTTACAGCCTTCTTGTGGTAATGGAACGAAACACGAATAGTTTTGACATGACACTTGTTAGAAAAATACAACAATATGTCAAGCTTTGGTCATATCCTAATAGAAAAAATTGATAACCTTTATACAAACGTAAACTAAAACTTATACCAAGAGGGTGTTCGGGAGTGCCTAAAACTGCATATGAAAACTTGTTATGCTCACGATGTGTGAGGCCGAGTAAAACAAACAACCCTGTATCAAGCAAAAGGAGCCTAATGGTTAAGAAATGAACAAAAACATCAAGTAATAACATATTAACTTGGTTGGCATTAATAAAAAAATGGGAAATCTTATGTTCAAAGGGATTACAGCCCCGTGGAAAATAGAGCTTTAATGGTAGACATTAAAAACCCTCATATTGTTTCAAATGAAAGCTTTACATGTACAGTGTATGATGCTTCAAATAGGAACATGTCAGATGGTTGGTCAAATTCCCCTCTACAGATCCCATTTGCAGATCAACCAACAATCATAAGCATATAGAAATGTCATTTAGCATAAAATTGGCTATAAATTAAAAGTCTTAAACTAATATAAAAGAACACAAAAAAGTAAACAACTCTGAATAACTTGGTCAAACTTGTTATATCTGAAAACTATAATAAAGAAACTTGTACCTTTTCATTAGCAATTCTTACAGGAATGACTTAAGGCTGCTCACTCCAATTCGGCTTCTTTCTTGCTTCGATAGTGAGCAACCAAGCTTCTCCTCTAAAGATGCAACCTCTTCCATTTATCTTAAAGAAATAGCCTACAACAATGCAAAAATGGTTGCTCATCTTTTTCTCATTTACAATTGGTCAAGTGGAGTAGATATCCATGTTGTGCATTTTAAGTGCCTTTGAAATGGTCTTCAGCCACAGTAACGTTTAATTACAGATGTGTCACAAAAAGGCTTAAAATATTACTTAAATTGGTTGTTTGGAAACTCAAGTAAATCTGTAGAATCAGTGAAAAATTCAAAAGACGGTTGTTCCAAAGGATTAATCAAATTGGCTTTGGATTTATTGATATGCCATATGGGATACTTCATAGTTCTTATGGTTATCCTACTGATAGGGTGTTTGGGTCAGATCATTCCTGTAGAACTTTCATAGCAAATTAAAATTTGATACCTAACTCATTAAACTTTAAAGGTCTATAATTGTTTCATGTTCATATTTAAAGACCTGTTCGAGGATCACAAAAGATAGATGAAAGCTAACTAATTTCTTTTATATTTGAAAGATAACCAGTACACCAAATGTATGCTAAAGTTGTGGAGGTCTCCTAGAATTGGTTAAATGGGTTGAATCTTTTGTTTTAAGATTTTTGTTGCACATAGTTTCTATTATTGTTTTATTTAGATATATAGAATATTGGACTCATACCAAATCAAAATTAGTAATTAGTGTTGAATAGGTTTGTGTAGGTGAATCCAAACTCCTCTGACTCGACAGCAAGACCCCAATACGACCAGGGATTAGTGTGAATCTCCAGAGGTGAATAGTTCCGGTTTATAAAAAGGAATTGTGAGTTAGTAACTTTGGAGACAGAATTACCAAACCCTACAGTTTTTTTACCATTGTCCACTGACCCATAACTGCCAATAATAGCCGCTCTGGCGTGAAGTCTCGCAGAATGTTTAGGTCTTTAATTTCTTCACGAGATGTATCAGTCATAGTATGAATTCACACTTTTCTCTACAAATTTGACTTGTAAAGCTTATATAACTTGTTATTTGTTATTATTTGATAGCTGCTAACAAACCACCCATAAAACTTTTACTTACTGCAATAAACACACACAAAGACTTTTACTTACTGCAATATAAGCTGTGTTTACGCCAGTTCATCACAAATCATTCACATTGCCCATAAAACTTTTACTTACTGCAATAAACACACACAGAGACTTTTACTTACTGCAATATAAGCTGTGTTTACGCCAGTTCATCACAAATCATTCACATTGCGATAAGCAGTACTGACCTTATTCAGAATTTGGTTCTCACAGGTACCCTGACATCCCATATTATCTGAACTCCTTTGTAAATAAAGGCATATGTATAACAAAATTCACATTTATGTGAACAGTATGTCTGCAAAAGTTACAGATATATTACCTGATAGTCTTCTAAGCTTACTGCACAAATGGTGTAGCTTGTACCATTCTCTTAAACGACCAGATGAAACCAAACCATTGAGTGTGGAGATTAAACTTCAAGTTCAGTATGTCAAATAAAAATTAAATTGCAGTTCAAAAGGAAAAGAAAAAAGTTTCTTTCATACACAGTTGAACCTACATCCCGAAGAATGGGATCTGACTTGTAGAACGGTTTAAGTGTCGCTGTAAAAGTCCTCTCCAAACGCGTGACAAATAGAAAAATGGCATCAAGACGCGGCCAGTGAGATTGTGCATTTTTAATCAAAGACCATTTAGAGTTTTCTTTTTTTTAACTGCATTTAGAGTTTTCATCGTCTCAATAAATAGAAAATATAACTTCAACTACCATAAACACATACTGATATAAATTACTGAATGTTTAGAGCAATGATCATAAGAACTACTTTTTCCCATGAAAGCGTGTTATGGATATTCAATTTTCACATATTTTTTCAAACAATCTTTTTGTTATTTAGTGCCATATTTTGGGCAGCTTGCAGCATCAACCAAATCTGTGGCCGAAGACCCTGAACACATTCCAGCTAAACAAAAACTGTCGGCTCAGCCAAGAGGATATTGAACGTATGGCAAAAGAAGCAGAAGAATTTGTTGAAGAAGAAAAGCAAGCTATAGAAAAGATAGATGCCCGAGACGCCCTTGAATCTTACATCTACAACATGATAGACCAAATCAATGAAAACGATAAATGGGCAGACAAATTCGAGTCTGGTGAGAAAAAAAAGGCAACTTTATAAATTCCATAGTCTAACAAATCTGCACGTCAGCAGGTGCAAGTAAAGTTTAATGAAGTTGCAATGATAGGAAAAAATATATATCAAAAAGAAGCTATTTAATAGCGTTGTGGCTAACAAAAAAAAAAGAACCATTGTGTGTTTGCCAAAATCCCATGTAAATGAAAGGTTACAGATATAAAGATGGCTGTAACACATTCTGATCATGTATAACCAGCGAAATGATAGACATGCAACACCCTGCTAAATAACAAAAAAAGAAGATTACCTTCCTAAACCAACTAACAAAACCAGCAAAACAGCTGTCATGATCCAACTTGATTCTTTGTAGACGACCCAAGACTAATAAACATAAAAACACATATCAGTCAGGCAATTTTAAGAGATCATAGTGAGACGGGTTCAGAATATTTAAGAGATCATAGTGTCACTCAGGCACAATCAGTGATATTTTCGAGCATACTCAATGAGTTTCTGAAACCTGTATAATAATCTACTTAAATCGCACATCAGAACCAAACACACCTGAACTTTTATTTTTTATATTTATAGGTGAACAGCAGATAGATGTAACCTAGCATTGGCTGCTGCAGTGACCGAGACTTCGTCTTGCTTTTCTTTTGTAGCAGCAATGGAATCTATGTAAGCTTCTTGAGCCTCTTCCATTTTGCTTGTTTTCTACTCATCCATATCATCCTGCATTTTACACATCAAATTAGTCAAACTACAGATCTTGCAATTTTTTTAAACAATGGGAATGATACTTTTGCTATTTAGACTATGTCAGGAAGGTGAGAAAAGCATGCACCTGTTGTACGCTCTCAAACACGTATAATAAAGACTGTAATATGTCAAAAGTTATAAAGAGTGTATTTGATCAATCACAGATAAATTCCCTGAAAGTACATACCCAGTCGTAATAGTACGCGTTTCCAATTAGTTGACCAGCAAGTTTATTACCCTTCTCAAATGCTTGCCACCATAAGGAACGTGCTCTGCATCAATACATAACCCAGATTCACCCATTAATGTGGTACTTAATCTGACATTATGTGGTAATATAGTCAAGAAATCAGAATATTAGATCATAACCCAAACACACATATGATGATAAGCAGTTTATCACCGGACCTCGATCAACCATCTGAAAACAAAATTAAAGAAAATGAGATGTGATCAGTAGTAGAATTATTTCTGCACGACCTGTTAACTCAACATCAGTACTATCAGATATTGAATTACCCTTATTGTGGTCTTTTTTTTGTCCCTTCACCCTTGATATATCATTGCTCGTGTCCTCATAATTTTCGAGCCGAACAGGAGAAAATCTGTAAATTCAGTTATTCTCTCTGTCCATTTCTTTTTGCTCGATGAAAATGTTTGAGTATTCAATTGCAACCGATCATCTACAAATAACTGCATCCGCTTACGACACTGCAGAGAATAAAAAGGAACATGAAAAACTTGCTTTTTAAAATAAACATAATACCAATAAAAAATAGAACTATATAGGTTGGCCCTCAACAAAGGTAGCAAAGGCTTGGTAAGCTGTAGATATCAGTCGTAGATAAGAAAATTAAACGTACCAAGAATACAACATTTCTTCATATCCCATGACGACTTACTTGCTACGTATATAGCAACATCTGTATGAATTTCCACATCGTCAATTAACCAGCTTTCTGGATCTCCACTCTCATCAAAATCCTGAATCATATAAAAGGAATCTTAACTACTAATTATGGAGTATCTTATTATCTTACTGATCAATGTATTTGAAATTAGAAACACATATTTAGATGATATACTCACATTGCAACGTGTTGGGTGCACTCCAACTGTACAGAATAGTCTTGCTACAACAAACGTTGCATAGTCAATACAGGTAACCTATACAAGAAATCTCATTTTAATACCACCGAATTTGGTAAGCATATAGTAGAAATCAGTACACATATTGACTAACCATCAGTTTCTGCAATAGCTAAAGCTTCCTTTGACTCTTCTAGTAATAACCATTGCTTCTCAACCAAAACTGACATAGGCTGCACTGGAACTTTGTCCGCGGACCTGGACGAATGGTGTACCAAAAAAATTTGGTGGACTGTTGTAAGGCTTTTCTATCGGTTTCTGGGTCACGATATTATGAGTGTGGGGTTTCTCGGTGCTATGGGAATTTCTAAAGACGGTTTTTTGGTAATATCAGAATCAGAGGGTGCATTCTTTTTCAATTCAGATTTCTGAAGGGCTCTTGATGAAGCTTTTGATGGGCTTTTGGGTGAAGATGGTGTTACAGGAGCAACGATCTTTTCTTCGAATGTTTTTCGGGTTCAACCTCATCCGTGATGCATGCTCAACTTCTTTTGCAATTTATTAACTTCTTTCTATGTTCATAAAACACAAAACTATATATAAAAAGCCAGGAATTGAAGATCCATTTTAAATATGCAATTTAGATAATCAATGTTAGCATAAAAAGCAGGGGCAACGTAATTTTTCATTTGTTTGTAATTTTTTGGTTTCATTAAATCTGCTCTTTGAAGATATTAGGGTTTTGGAAGAAACATATCAAAATCATCAACTATTTACAAACATACCTCATAGTTTATGGTTTCCTATCTTCGATTTATGAAGAATACCTCATAGACCTGATCTATTACCATCAGCCCATGACCACACTAATGAACGTTTTCCTGCATATCAAAAGGTTAACTATTTGTATAAGCTATATCGGCAAAAGCAATGAGTGGGGCAATGGCCAGTGTCAGAAGTGTGAGCTTCCAAACCGAAGTAAATCTCACGAGAAACCTAACAATGAACTGGGAAGATATCGTAAACCATGGCGTACCTACATTATATCTAGTAAAAAACTTACCAACAATGAACTGTGTATTGACCATCTGATCATAGGAACAAAACATGTTATATTATTAGCATTGAATATTATTAGGCTTTAAGAAAAAATATACCTGTAGAACAAATGGTGAGGAAGAGATTATTATGTAGAAAAA
This sequence comes from Glebionis coronaria, assembly GCA_025667525.1. Classification (NCBI taxonomy): domain Eukaryota; kingdom Viridiplantae; phylum Streptophyta; class Magnoliopsida; order Asterales; family Asteraceae; genus Glebionis; species Glebionis coronaria. The sequence continues at coordinate 1,133 of JANFOE010003073.1, read as the reverse complement.
AACGAATTAGGGTTTTGAGGTAATAGATTTCTATTAACCTGTAAAACAAAACCAATGTGTACCTGCGGGAACAATTCGAAAAAACAAAAACAAAAAAACGAATTAGGGTTTAACTGATCATGGATCTTTAATAAGATCAATTAAATCCAATTCATGTCGATCTTTGATTTGATTTGGTGTGGTTTTTTGATAAGGCTGATTTAGATTTAGGGTTGATTGATTTAAATTTTGAAAAAAAACGAATTAGGGTTTTGATTGATCATGGATCTTTAAGAAGATCAGTTCTATCCAATTCATGTCGCTCTATTTGATTTGGTGTTTTTTTAGGGTTATGTATATATGATTGATGGAGGTTATGAAGAGAAAAAAAAGAGAAAAGATCCATGGAGGTATTATGGAGGTTGTGTGTGTTTTTACCGTCCGTTGGGCAAGAAAAATGAAAAAAAAAAGAATATAGAGAATATATACCCGCGGTATGAAAACGCAATTTTGATATAAAACGCGATTTTTAAAACTGCGGTCCGCCTAAAATCGAAAAAATAGTTAAAAAAGGAAAAAAGTGAGATTTTTTAGCAAATACTCAAATCCTATTGGTTAAAAGATGTGACTGGGATATGACTGGGATTGAAACTGTGGTTTCAAGTCATAATTATACTATATATAATAGATATATATATATATATATATATATATATATATATATATATATATATATATATATATATATATATATATATATATATATATATATATATATATATATATATATATATATATATATATATATATATATATATATATATATATATATATATATATATATATATATATATATATATATATATATATATATATATATATATATATATATATATATATATATATATATATATATATATATATATATATATATATATATATATATATATATATATATATATATATATATATATATATATATATATATATATATATATATATATATATATATATATATATATATATATATATATATATATATATATATATATATATATATATATATATATATATATATATATATATATATATATATATATATATATATATATATATATATATATATATATATATATATATATATATATATATAT